>JAODAL010068547.1:0-16754 GCA_025379985.1 Phyllomedusa bahiana
TGTCACCGGTTCCATCCTCACAGAGGTCTGGACAGCAAAATGAAACATTTTAATATTATATATTAACAATGGAAAACATTTGAATACGTTTTTTGTTCAAGGATTTTTAAACCCCACATACATGATAAATTACATACTTGTATGAAAAAAATCTCAATTGTTTTATTATACCATGAACGGGAAATTTAAAAAGAACGTACTGAGGAAAATTTTATCATACCGTCGGTTTGTACCCCTTCCTGATTACGAGGGTAATTTTTTTAACATCCCCCCCAAAAAGCCATAAATTCGAGAGCCCCAGCAACCACGGGTGATTTTTTGTTGTTCCCTAAAAAAGAGCACAGGACAGGTTTATTAGATCCCATATGAGAATTCCAGCTATCAGAAATATTCTGTCTATGAAATCTATGAAGATTATAGTATGTTCACAGACCTCTTTGCATATGGACCTAAAAGCTATCCTAATACAGGAATGTTAATAGATACAGCCCCTTGAAGTTCTGATTGGGAGGTCAATAGTTAGATCGCTAGCTAAGAGGAATGATTGGACAGCCTGTGCAGTATCTTTTGAGGAAGTTATAAAACTATTAGGTCTCCTTTTGCGACACTCTTTAAATACCCAGACTTTATCCGTTAATAAATACTTGCATATGCTGGGATCAGGGCTCTATAGGGGCCATATTTTATATACACACACACACAAATATATATTTATATATATATATATATATAAAAATATATCAGGGGCGTTGCTAGGTCCAAAAACACCCGGGGGGGGCTGGGGCCCTTCGTGTTTTTCCCCCCCTCATTGTGAACTGCGGATGTTTTTTTACAGAGAAAAAACCTTTTCTTTTCTTCACTAATTTTCGGGCACTCCCACACAGATCCCCCATCTCCTCAGCAGTCACTGTACAAAAAAATCACCAATACAAAATTATTTTTCGAATTTTTTCACCTTCAATAAAAATCCCCCTAAACATTCCCCAAATAACTACGATACAGGAAAAAAACCCAGACAAGTGATTTTTTACTAAAACCCCCCTAAAAAACCAAGCCCCAAAACTATTACTACATAAGGATCAAATAATCCTGCCAACCCTGCCCGAACCCCCCCCACATGTGACTACCAGCTGTAAAAGGGCTTTTTTTTACATATACCACCCCCATATATGACCAGATATGTAGATACTTTGTATGTAGACGCTCGCAGACAAATAGTGATTCCTGCAGTTACTTTTAGTCCTCACCGGAGAGTTTTTTCTGATCAGCGTCGTTCATTTCCCCCTTTTTCCCTTCTCCATCGGTTCAACCTTCAGTGATTGCTCCCGGCCAAATTTTCCCCCCGGGGATTTGGACACAAATTTTTAGAATCCCACATTTCCAGCAACTCCTTAATTATAGGTATAGCATCCCTCATTAGGGAATATGGGGCACAAAAAGCAGTATATGGGGCCCCCAGGAGATAAATTGGGCCCACAGGCAGAATATAGGGGCCCCAGGGAGGGATATAGGGCCCCAGGCAGGTAATGGGCCAAAACATTATAGGGGGGCAAGGCAGTATATGGGGGGAACGGCAGGGATAAGGGGCACTGAGCAATATGGGGCCCCCCGGTATTATGGGGGGACGAGGCAGTAATAGGGGCCACAAAAAGGTAATAGGGGCACTGAGGCAGAATATAGGGCACTGAGGCAGTAATTTGGGGGCACTTGGCGTATATGGGGGCCCCAGGCAGGCATAAGGGACACAGGGATATAGGGGGCCACGGCAGGTATATAGGGGCCAGGCAGTATATGAGGGGCCCCAGGCAGGGCTATAGGGACACAGGCAGTATATGGGGGGCCACAGGCAGGTATATAGGGACACAGGCAGATAGGGGTCACAGGCAGGTATATGGGACAAGGCATATAGGGGGGGCCCCAGCGGGAATAGGTGACAGGCACATATGGGCCAAAAAGGCAGGGATATAGGGCCACAAGCAGGGGTATGGGGGCCCCAGCAGGGGTATGGGGGCCCCCCAGTCAGGGATATGGGGGCCCCAGGCAGATATGGGGGGCCCCAGGCAGGGATAGGGGGCCCCCAGGCAGGGGTATGGGGGGCCCCAAAGGGAAGAATGGGGCCACAAAGAAAGGGGGGGACAGGCAGGGATATGGGGCCAAGGCAGAATTGGGGGACAGGCAGGCAATTAGGGGGACAGGCGCATATGGGGGGCCACAGAGAGGGAAATGGGGGCCACAGGGAGAATGGGCCAAGCAGGGATTTAGGGGCACAACAGGGGTATGGGCCACAGGCAGGGATATGGGCCACAGGCAGGAATTTTTGGGGGCCACAGGGGGCTTAAGGGCACAGGCAGGGATATGGAGGCCCCAGCAGTATATGGGGGGCCAGGGAGGGATTGGAGGCCACGGCGGGATAGGGGGCCCCAGGAAGTAAGGGGCCACGGGGGATATTGGGGGCCCCCAAGGGAGGTATATGGGGGGGACAGGGAGGATTTGGGGTCCACAGGGAAAATATGGGGGGGCCCCAAGCAGGGGTAGGGGGCCACAGGCGGGTTGGGGGCCACAGGCAGGATTTGGGGTCCCCCAAGGGGAAAAGGGGTTTGGGGTCCACACAGGGGTTTTTGGGGGGCCACAGGCAGGCATTAGGGGGGGAAAAGGCAAAAAAAAGGGGGCCCCAAGGGGGTTGGGTCCACAGGGAGGGATATGGGGCCACAGGGGTATAAGGGGGACTCAGGGGAAAGGGGGCCACAGGCGGGGTATGGGGGCCACGGGAGGGGATGGGGGCCCCATGCAGGGCTATGGGGGGCCACAGGCAGTAATAGGGGCACAGGCAGTATATGGGGGGGACAGGCAGGATTATAGGGGGACAGGGAAAAAAGGGGCCCCAGGGAGGGGATTTAGGGCATGAGGCAGGTAAACGCTATAAAAAAACAACATTTTATCTCCCTTAACTCCCCCCGGGGAGCGCCCCTCCGGCAGCTCCTGGGGCACGGGCCCAACCCTGTGCGCCCCGGAGGAGGGCAGCATCGCGATGACATCACATCATCGCGACGCTTTCCGGCTGAGGACACGGGGCCCGGCGGGTCCTACGCTTTTAGGACCCGCGGGGCCCTCGGTGTCGGACCTGCGGGGGCCGACACTGTTTCGGGGCAGGGCCCCTCGCTCTCTGCCCCGCAGAAGCCCTCACGTGTGTGCGTCCAGCGGACCAAATTTTCTGCAGGGCCATCGGGGCCCGGCCCACGGGGAGCGGCCTGGGGCCCGGGAGCTCGGGGCACAGGGGGTTTTATTCGGGGGCCCGACCCCCCAATAAAACACCTAGCGCCCCCTGTAATATATATATATATATATATAATTTTTAAAATTATATATAATATATAACACCATATATTAGTAAATTAAATTTTTCCTTCCTGCTTTTTGTGTCAAGGGAAACAGTTTAACAGGTGGGGAAATGATGGGCCCAATTAGGGGAGACAACCCCTATGGGCGGAGTATTTAAGCGGTGGTGACCAACGGGCCCTTTTCCCTTTTGTTCTCATCCTTTTTGGCTTTTTTGGTCACTTTTGCATTTTTATTTTTTCCCACCACACGGGAAGCATGGGGCGGTTTTCCTAAAGCCACAGAATTTTCCCCAGGTAGTGGGGCTCTTTCCGGGAATGGCCCCAACCAATCCAGCCCTGGCAAGAATGTAAGCTTTTAGGCCAAGCACAGTGTCCGGGAGCTTTGGGAAGCAGATACTAGGAAAACAGGCCTAAAAAGGGAAACGGGAGGGGGGGGTCGCAGGAAGAAAACCCCAACCCCCGCGCGGGATGGGCTACCATCCCCTTTTTGTGCAAGGGGGAAAAACCAGGGGGAACCCTTTACCAAAAGCACTTCAAAATGACCCCCAAAGAAGACCACGAATTTTCCATGTGCCCTGCTGAAATTTTGTGCTGCCTGTAACATCCTCCAGCATGCCCCCGGTTTGGCTGTGGGTAAAAGTAATGGTGTGGGGGGGCATTTATTGGGAAGGGCCGCCAGCCCCCCCATTTTGCTAGCCAAGTACCCGACTACCATTAGTACCGGGATAAATTTCCAGGTAAGGTGGGAAAGATCCCTCGGGGGAAAAACCTCCCGCCTAAATCAGGAGCTTTTTGTAGGAAGGCCCCATTTCAGGCACGGGGGGCCCCCAACACATTTCCGGGGGCCTCATTTCCTTGTTTTGGGGAATTTTCCATTGAAGTTGGTTTACCGGGAGATTTGTTTTTTCCTTTCTTTAGACTCCATCGGATACACACAAAAATTACTGTGCAAAAAACTTGTGGGAAATTTTAATCTAAAAATTTAAAGGAATGCTTTTATTATAAAAAAAATTTTATTTATATAAATATATAAATATAAATATTCAAAAAAGGGTTTTGGACGACAGCCCAGACATTCTTTTTTTTGGAAAAATTTGTGGGTTTTTTTCCCTCCGACGAGCATAGTAGGGAGGTTTTGGGAAAGTCACTAGCAAAGAACTTTTTTTAATGATGCTAAATGCAAAGACGCAAGTAGTTTCACATTTACACAACTTTTTCGTAAAACATCACACACATCTTAGTCCAAAAAACGGAAATTTTTTCAGACAGACATGTACCAAAAATATTACCCAGGACAAAGGGAATTTTTCCCAGTTTTTGGAAATTATATATCAGCGGGGTTTCCTTTTTATTTTTCCCACAGGGCACCAAAAAAACTAGTCTTTGACCAAGCAAGGGAAACACATTTGATCTCTTAAAATAAAAATTTTTAAAAAAAATAGTATTAAAAATAGGGGCCCCATTTTGAATCCCGGGCTTGGGGCCAAGACTTTCTTTGTTGCCCATAACAACCCCAAACGGAGTTTCCCCTTAAAATTTCATTAGTTTCTTTTGAAAGAAATAAAGGGGCACTTTTTATTGGTTGCTAAAGGGCAACAAAAAAAAGTCTTTGGGCCAAGAAAGTTTTCAACATTTTTCCCCCATAGTGACTGTTTAAAAAAATATTGGGGGCTCCCTATGCATATACCGTGGCCAAACATTTTTATGGGAAATCCCGGGGGACAGGTAAGTGCCGTTTAGGTTGTCTAGGAACCCCCCATAGGGAAAGTATGGATAAAAAAAATTTAACAAGAAATTAAAAAAGAAACAAAATTTCATCACCGGGGAAACGTATTAACCTGCTGAAAACAGATTAAATAGTCATTTATGTCTGATATAAAATTTATAAAAAAAACCCCCCCACCTTTTAAAAAGGTGTGGCGGGGGGTTTAAAAAAGCTCTTTTCTCCAAACTTTGGGATGTCCAAAAAAAAAAGCTTTAAAGGGCCCTGTTCACCCCGGGTTAAAATTTGGCCGTAATTCGGGCCGTTTTTTGAACGCGCCCGGGGTGCGCAAAATTTCAGGCCCGAAAACGGTCATTTTTTACGGTAATCCACCGTTCCAGGGGGAACTATGGTTTTTCGTCTCCCCTCCCTGCTCGCGAATACAACCCAGGGGGGGAGATAAGTGGGCATGTGAATTACTAGGGAGTAACGCGCCCGGGTGGGGGAAAAGGGAAGTCTATTGGCGGCGAGGTGACGGCCCCCCCGCCCCTGCCCCGTCCAACCGGCAATTATGTCCCACAGTTAAGCCTGTGTAAATGCCAAAGGCTCATACTTACCCCCGGGGATGTTTTGTTCGGTTCATTTTCCCGTCCGTTAACCCCGCTGAAGCATGAATGTTCATCGCCCCCCATGCGGGGGTGCACCCAAATTATGGGCCCCAGCGGTTTCCCATGCACTTAACATTTGGCCCTTGGATTGGCTGCACCAGTCCATGAAAAATGAACTTCCCATGATTCAGGAAGTGGCACCCAAAACATTAAAAACAGGAAGGTCTAGGAGGTAAGTTGATTTTTATCTTCATTTTCTGATCAGCCCCGAAGCCAAGAGATTTTTAAATTTCCCGAAACCCCATAAAAAATGTAAATTGAAATTTTTTCCCCTTTTGTCATCCAAAGAGAATTTTTTTTTGTTCCCAAAGTACATTTTGTTGAACATTAAATGAGAAATTTTTAAAAAATAAAAAACTTTTTCCAAATAAAAAATCCCCCCCAATGGTGCGACAAAAAAATTAAGTTAGGCTCTAAAAAAGGGGGATGAAAAAATTAAATAAAAAAAGGCCAGACATTAGAGGCTAAATTTTTCTTTTTTGTTTTTTCCCTTTTTGTAAATAGTTGCCCCTTTTTAACAAAAAAACTGGGGTTTGCAAAGGTGGTTGAAAAATTTTGATTTGTATGCTTTTAGGCTGGGTCACACATTGGTTACTGTTGATTTTTTTTTGCATTTAAAAGTATAGAAAAAATAAAAAAAAGATGTGATTTAAAAAAAAAAAATAAAAATCTGCAGGAAAAATGTATTTTTTTTTTTTTTTTTAATCATGGGATTTTAAAGCCCAAATGATTTTTTAACATCTCGAAATTTTGGAACACGGATGAAATTTTGGGGTTTAAATTTAAAAAACTGCCTTTTTTTTGCTTTTTATTTTTTATTTCTGGAAAAAAAAAAAAAATGCAGCCTTAAAAGTATTCAAAAAATTTTGTCTCTTAGGCTTTTTCCCCCCTTTTTGGGGTAATTGCCCCGAAATTCGCCGTTGGCCGGGGCCGGGGGGCGCAAGCGGGGGGGGGCAATTCGCCCGGGGGCCCCTAAAAATCCTGCTAGGGGCCCGGTTTTATACGCCGCTAAAAAAGTGCCTGTAAATTTAATCTCCCCCCTCGGCGTTTTCGCCGACCCGGGGGGGAGAGGAAAACGTAATGCATTTTTTTCTCTTTGAGAATTTTGCTTTACCGAAGTTTTTGGGACGGATTCACCCGTAAATTTTGGCGAACCCCCGGCGCGTAATTACGCATTTAAATTTTCCCTTCCCAAAAAATAGCCGTGTGAACAGGGGGCCTTATGTATTTTCAAAACGAGGGAATTTGCGCGTTTTCATTACGTCCCCGCAAAAAAACCCCTTTTTTTTTTTTCTTTTGTTTTTGGGGGAGTTGCACTGGAAGGGGGGTTCCCCTGCGGGGGGGAGGGGTGGCATCCGCCGCCCCTTTGGGGAAAAAATTCATTACTTGTGGCCCCGTTTTCCCCCGCCCAATTTAATTTTGACATGTCATTTTTTCCCCCCAGCGGGTTAAAAAAAACGATCGAAATTTTTTAAAAAGGGGGGAAAAAGGGGGAAAATAACCCAATGGGTTTCTTTTAGGGAGCACAAAACGGGGGAAAATAATGCGTGCCAAAAACCCCCGGGTGGAGCCCCATTTCCCGGCTGAAGCAAACCCCTGGGGCTCTCTGCCCGCAATGGGAACCCCGGGGAAACCCGGTTGCTTGCAGGGGGTGAGGAAAGTGTTTGAAATTTTTTTTATTTTTTTTTAAAAAATCCCTGCCTAAAACCCCCGCCTATGGGGACATAACTTGCCTTTTAATTTCCCTTAACTCCCTATGGGGACAAAAACCTTTGCTAAAAACCGGGCCTAGGGGGCCCTTATACCTCCCTTTATAACTCCCTTATGGGGACATATCCCGGGCCCAAAAAACCTCCTAGGTGACATATACCTTCCCTATAACTGCCTATGGGGACTTTTTCCCTTTGTAAAATCGGGAAAAAAACCCTTTTCCAAAAACCTGCCTTTTTTGGGGGACAATTTTTTAACCTCCCTTAAAAAACCCCCTTTATGGGGACATAAAATTTGCCTATAACCTGCCAAAGGGGAAACAAAAACCCCTGCTTAAAGGACATAAACCTCCCTTTTTAAGCTGCCAAATAACGGGCCTATGGGGATATATTTCCGGGCCTTTTTAAGGGCATTTTACCTACCTAAAAAAACCTCCCTTTATAACTGCCATGGGGACTTATACCCCCCCTTAAAAAGGAAATATACCAAAACCAAATAATCTCCCTTTATAATTCCTTTAGGGGGAATAAAAACCTGCCATAGCTTGCCTATGGGGGACAAAAAAGTGCCCTTATCCCTGTTTAGGGGGGACTTTTTAAACCCCAAAAAAACCTTTGCCTATGGGGGACATTAAAGTCCCTTTATACCGGGCTTAGGGGGGACTTTTTAAATGCCTATAACCACCGATGGGGGACTTTTTAAAGTGCCTTTTACCTCCCTTAGGGGGGGCCCTTTAAACCCCTATAACCTGCCAAAATGGGGGACATTAAAGTGCCTTTTTTCCCCTGTTTTAGGGGGGACTTTTTTTTTTTTTTGGAAATTTTCACCCGTAGATGCTGCTTTTTCCCACCCTGGGGTTTTTAAACTCGAGTCAATAAGTCTTTCCACCGTTTTTGTGGAAAAAGTAATTTCCCTCAGCTTTTTAATCGAGTAATACGAAATAAATTTTTTTTAAAAATTGGTGAAAGGGTTCCCCATGTTAAAGGATAGCCCTTTACAATACCCCCACAATTAGGAAAGGGAAACTCTTGGCCAGACTGTGCAGTTTTACTCATCCAAGCCAAGCTGACCTTCCCCCTCCTCTCCCCCAAACAGAGTATTTTTAATTTTTAAAGGGGTTTAAATCCAACAAAAAAAAAAAAATTAAATCTCAAAAGGGGGTTTAGGCGGGGTTTAAAAAAAAAATATAAAAAAAATTATACTTCCCCTTACCGACCCCCCCATTGCACCACTCTGCGCTCCCCGGGAAATCGTTTTCTTTTTTCATTTCTAGTTCTCACCCTGACATGGAGAAACGCTCGCGCTCCATTTAGTTACAAAAAGGGCGGGGACCCCTTTTTTGCTGTGTCGGAGGAAAACCCCAAAAAAGGGGGAAGAGGAGGGATCGCCTAAAGAGCTCCGGAAGGTGACAGTAGCTTTTCCTTTTTTTTTTTTTTTTTTTTTTTTTTTACCGGGAACCCCATTTTTGGTTTTTTTTTTCTCCCTGTATAACCCCTTTTAAAAATTTTGTTACTATGTACTGTAAATTTAACCCGTTTGGGTAAAGGCCGGACATATAAAAAACATATTTAAGAAAATGTAAGGTAAATTGCCCCCTTACCCTCATGCCACTGTCCTAACTGGCTTGTCTTAAAAATGTTTTTGGGAAACCCCAAAACATGTAAAGGGAAAATTTTATTTGTCAGCAAAAATGGAAAGCGCATTGCCCGCCCTTTGCCCCAAAGCATAAAAAAAAGAAAGGCATTTAAAAAGAAAAAAAATTGGGGATCATTTTTTTAAAATTTTAAAAACCCCAAAAGTTAAATCCTCAAATTAAAAACCAAAACAAAAACAAGGCTCCCCCATAAAATCACTTCCCCACCCGGGAATTTTGTTTAAACCTTTCTTCTGGCCTGGCGATCAAAAAGATTTTTACAGTGTAAATCCGCGCGGAGAAATACAAATTTTGAACATATTATTTTTTTAATTTAAAAAATTTATACCCCAAAAAAAGAAAAAGCACATCAGCCTTTTCTAGATCACTTAACTGGGGGTTTCTACAGACAAATGGAAGAATAAAAATTCGTTTTTTTTTCTGCTGCTCACCACTCCAATTATTTGCTGTACATATATTAAAGGGGCACCCGGCATTTAAAAGGAGTATTTTTTGGGGAAAAACCCAAAATTCCCCAGAAAAAATTTTATTTTTAGAATTTTTCCTTTTTTTTTTATTTCTGCCCCCCCAATGGGATTTAAAAAATCAAAAATTTTAAAAATATTGTCCTTTTCTTGCTGGGGGGAAAAGAGAGGGAAATTGGTTTTGTGGGGCAGGGGGAGGGCTAAACTCAAATTTTTTTTTAGCTGCACTTATTCTAACAGTATAGTCAAAATTTCAAAAAATTAGGTAATGACACAAATGATTTCCCTACTTTTTCTTTCCAACAGGGGTAGATAAGAATTTTACTAGACCATGAAACAAACATGAAAGAAAAATAAGGTAATCTTTTTCTGCACTGGGGAAAAGAGGATTGGGGGGATCTGTCAACAAGCGCTCCACAGTTTCTTTGTAAAAACAAACCAACACATTTCCCCTCTTTAAAAAAACACCTTTTTCTTTAACAGACCAATGCCAAAGGGCCCAAGCAAAAGAAAAAATTGGGGACCCCCCATGGGTTTAGATGTTCCCGCCAATTTAAAAGCCCGGTTGGGCTGGGCAAATTTGTTTGCATGGTTTTCGGGGGAAAAAAGGAAACCGGACTTCAAAAGACGGAAGCAAAATTTTCTTTAGAAAATAATCCAGGGTTTTGCTTTTTAATCAAAGGGGGTGGGTTGGAGCATAGATGCCTTGTGGGGGTTTCTTCAATTGACATCGGGGCCCTTAGTAGTACATGGGGGAACACAAAAGGGCCGGGTTTTCAGGCTTAAAATTTTGGGGCGGGGTTGGCGCCTTTGCGCGCCGGATTTGCGCTGAGTACGGGGGCCAAAAAAGTCGCGAATTCGGGAATCCACCGTTTCATAGAGAACAGGGTTTATTCCGTCGCTCCTCCCCGCTCGGCAATCGGGGGCCCGGGGGGGGGAAATAAAACCCGCACATTTTTCCCCGGCGCAATACCCCGCCCTGGATAATGTAAGGGCCCATTTGGGGGGGCGGGCCCCCCCCCTTATTCAAACCGGAAATTTCGAGGCCAAAACCGGGTGCAATTCCTCTTGAAAAGCCGGAGAACACGGCCTTTAAAGGGAAAGTTTTCCCTGGTTATTTTTTACGGGTTTTGGAAAGGGTTTTTGAGAAGGGTTTTTTCGCCCCAAAACCCCCCCATTTTTTAATTTTTCCAAATTTTGATTCCTAAGTAAAACCTCGTTTGTTTTACCCAGGAAAAAGAGGTTTTTACACGCTTCTTTTTGGGAAATGCCATGTCCCAAATTTTTTGAAGGGGGCGCTTTTAAAAGGGGTGTTTTTCGGGTGGGTTTTTCCCCGGTTTTTTGTCCTCCCATTAAATTTTGTATGGGTTTAAAACCTCTCGGGGGAAAAAACCATCAAAAACCTCCAAACCGGGGGGAAAAAGGGCCCCTTTAAAAAAACCTCTTCTTTAAGGGGGAAATGTGTTTTTTAGGGGCGGGGTTTTGGGAGTGGAAAAACCCCCGAAAAACCACGTCCAAAAACCCCTTTAAAATAAGCCGTTGGGGAAAAATAAACCCTTTTACCGCTTAGTTATATGTGCAAAACATCCGCTACCACATGTAGCAGGGAGAATAGAAAATTTTTTAAAAGGATTTAAAGCTTCCCACAAAACAGCAAGAATTTTCCAAGAATGTCCCCCCCAACCCGACCCGAGACCCCTTTTTTTGATGGCCCAGTCGTCCGATTTTTCGCCAAAACAAATTTTTTTTGGGGGCCCTCCGTGTCCCCCCAAAAAGGATGTTTAAAAGGCCCCCTTTTTTGAATCTTTTCCCTATAAAAGAAGCCTATGAACTCACAAAAAGGGCGGGGAAATTTAGACTGTAAAGGTTTTATGTTTTTATACTTTTTATTAGAGAAAAATATTCCTAACCAGCCTCCCTTTTTTGAAATGCTGAAAATGAATTCCCTTTGGGTAAAGGGGGTTTTTTATTACCAAAAACCCGTTCAAGTTGCCCAGGGCATCGGGATTGTGTTTTCCCCCTTAAATATGACATTGGGTTTTTTTTAAATTGGGATTTTCTTGATTTTTTTTTCTTTCAATTTAAAATTCTTTACTGTTGTTTTAAAAAAAAAAAAAAGGGTTTGGGAAAGTGTTAAAAAGCAATACAGGGTTTTAGGAAACCACAACTATGAAAGGAAAGTGTGGGGGGTTTAAAACAAAGGGTATAGGCGCATGTAATTTGGGGTGGGGCTCCCGCAGGGCAAAAGATTTGGGGAAACTAAAAATTACTAAACATCCCCACCATTTATTACCAGATCATTTCCAACAAGGGGAAATTCCAAAAATATTCTGATATAATTTTTTTTTTGGGGTTTACCAAAAAAATTAAAGAATCAGATTATAAAATTTTGTGCTTACCCAGAACTACAATTTTAATTTTCCCAGAGTCTTCTGCCACACAACTGAATGGGGTGACCCAGCAATCCCTTTTTTGTCAATTTAAAACAATCCCCTGAAAAAAAGAGAAAATTAAAATTTTTAATTTTCCCAAAAACAAAAGTCTGTTTAAAAAGCCCCCGTGGGTGGGGCTTTTGGGATGGGAAAATTTAAAAGACACACACATTTTCTGGGTTCTTGTCATGCCCAATTTTCTGAATCCCAAATTCCTGGGTTCCCTCTGATTTTTTAGAATTCCGGTTTTGGGGGACAATTTTTTTTCATTTAAAAAAAATTTTAACCCGTACCCAAATTTAAAATTTTTATGGGGTTTCCTGCCTTGGGCTTCTCTCCCTCAAGTGCGCAGGGAAAAACACAATAGAGGCCCTTCTAAAGTTACTTCCTCTTATTTACCGACGGGCTGCCCCTTTCCAAAAGTTCCTCAAACCCAAATAAGTACAAAAATTGGGTTTGCTGACTTCAACGCCATCCCGAGGGCCGGTAAGTTAACACAGTGTATTGGGGGCAAAAAATGTTACGCGCCACAAAAACCCCCGGTTTTTTTTGGAGCGACGCCT
The DNA here is from genome assembly GCA_025379985.1 of Phyllomedusa bahiana. NCBI lineage: Eukaryota > Metazoa > Chordata > Amphibia > Anura > Hylidae > Phyllomedusa > Phyllomedusa bahiana. The sequence continues at coordinate 12,532 of JAODAL010068547.1, forward strand.
GATCGCTCGGTTTTCCCAAAACACGGGGGGGGGGGAGGGATTGGGGGACGCCGTTTTCCATAGAAATTCCCTTGTCAGTGCCAAAACCTATTTCGCCCCCCAAACAAATTTACATTCACAATCGTAAATTTTACGCGCAAAGGGGGGGTGAGGTGTTTAACCCCTACTCCTCTATGGAGAGTATTGGGTAACCATAATTTCGGGACGCATTTCCCGGGGCCGCCGAATAAGTTTCAATAAACCATTTCATGAAAGTCAATTTCCTTGGAGCGGAACCCAAAAGACGGACCCGACAGACAAAGCAGATGGTGGGTCTCTCATGTGAACGCCGCTGCGCGTCCCGTCCCTTTCCCCGGGGTGATTAAAAATCAATGCTAATTGGGTTAAAGCCCTTTTCCGGGTCCATTCAAAACAAAACCCAGGGCACATAACAGAAAAGGGGGAGGGTTCCGGGCGGGACATAAGACCCATGGGGAACATTTCCTAAATAATGGTTTTATATGTATAAATGTATGTAAAATGTAGTTTTGTATTTATGTATGTAATATGTATGTATTTATGTATGTATGTTTTATTGTATGTATTTATGTAAAATATGTAAAGTTTTTGGGATATATGTTTATGTATGTATTTTTGTATGTTTGTATAAATTTTATGTATGTAGTTATATATGTTTGTATAAAAAGTATGTATATTTTTATGTATAAATTATGTATATATGTAAAGTATGTTTTAAAAAAGTATGTTAAAAATGGGAAGTATTAAAATGTAAAGTATATATTTATGGGTTTTTTTTGTATGATGTATAAATGTAAAGATATATTTTAAGTATAAAAAGTATGTAATAAATTTTATTTTTATATATGTATGATGTAAAATGTTAAAGTATATATGAAAAGTATATATGTAGGGGTTTTAAATTTTATGTATAAAATGTTAAAAAATTATGGGATAAAATGTTTTTGGTTTTGTATAAATGTAAAAATTTTAAAAGTATGTATATAATTTTTATGTATGTATAAATGTTGTTTTAAATTTATGTATATTTTTATTAAGTAATTTAAAAAGTAAAAAATAAAAGATAAAGTATGAAAGTAAAAATTATGTTTTAAATGTTTTAAAAAGTATGTATAAAAAAAGGGATGTATATAAAGTATGTATATTTTGTATGTATGTATAAATTTTATGTTTTATGTGTATGTTTAGGGGTTTTGTAAATGTATGTATTTAAAAAAATGTATGTATATATGTATGTATGTATTAAAAAGTATTTTATATTTTTTTTATGTATGTATTTTGTATGTTAATGTATGTAATTGTATGTTTAAAATGTATGTATGTTTAAATTTTAGTATATATGTAGTATATATGGGAGTTTTTATGTATGTTTTAAATGTATGTATGTTATAAAGTATGTTAAAAAAGGGATGTATAAATGTATGTATGTATGTATGTTATAAAATGTATTATAATGTTTTGTTGTATAAATGTATGGGATATATGTAAGGGATGTATGTATGTAAGTATTTAAAAGTATGAAAATATGTTGTTTTTTGGGGCACATTTTGGGGGTTTTTAAAGGGAGAAAACAAAAGACAGCAAATTTTTGCAATCCTGGGGCGCTGCAAAAGGGGGCCTTTTTACAGGGCAGGGAAATTTCCACAATTTACAGGTTATATGGAGGCCCCAGGAAATTGGGGACATCCCCTGTGCCCCTTTAACCCGCAGCTGGCCCGCGCTCTAAAAATTCGGGGAAATGCTTTTTCCTGGGGGAAATAGGGGGCAAGGGGCCCAATCTCTGCTGCCTGGTTTATTTCACTTATCCACCAATGCTCTAAAAGTAGAAAAAATGAGCTGACGATGCCGGCCTGGGAGGGGGGCAAAACCCGACTTTAAGGGTTTTAAAATTATACATCTCCCAGGAACAAACCCCAAAAAACGAGTATAAGAAAAACTTTTAAATTTTTATTATTTAAGGGGGGGAGCAAATTAAAAACTCGTTTTCCCTTTTATGGAAAAAACCCCGTAAACACCCAGGGGGAATCACCATGTTCCCCGGGACGGACAGGGGAGCTACAAAGGGCTGGGATTGGGCCTTTAAAAAGGGTTTGTCAATTGGGATCTGGAGCTAAACCGGGATCCAAAAGTGTGGAGGGTGAAAGGGAACGAGGATCCATAGGGCCAACATGAAAAAAATTTAGGTTGGGCCCAAAAAGCTGTAACCCTTTAGGCCAAAGGATATAACTTTGGAAGTCTTTTGGGCATGCTCTTTCCCAAACCAATTCGGGACATTTCTAATTAAGGGAACCTTTCACATTTTTTTTTGCTGGAAAAGATTCCTTTTAGTCCCAAAGGAAAAAATAATCAGCATGGGAAGGATGTTTTGTGAAAACTGCAAAGGGGGTGGATTCACAGCCCGGTGGGGGTTTAGAGCCTTCCATGTGGGTGAGTTTGGGGCCCAAAAAAGACCACCAAAAACATTCCCCCCAAACCAAAAAAGCTGGGCCCCCGGCCCAGCAGTATTTTGTTCTTCCCAAGCAATGGTTGCAAAAGGGGTTTTGTTTTGATTTTTTCCTTTCCTGTTTTAAAGGCCCAAAATTCAAACTTTTAATTATTTTTTTATTTTAAAAGGGCCCCCCCTTTTTTTACCCCAAAAAAGGTTGCAAAACGTAACATAGGTCAAAAAAAAGTACAAAGGGGGAAAAAAATTAATCAATGGTACCAAAAAAAGGGGGGTCCCTTGCCCAGAGGGCCTTTCCCGTCTAAAAAGGGAAGGTGGGGGAAAAGGGCAGAAACCCTTTTGGGGGGGGCAGACATGTTTTTGGGGTGGAGTAGTAGGGAACAGGGGTTTTTGTTGGTTATAAAGGAATCCTGAAAGATGGGGGGTTTTTGGGTTTCAAATTTGGGGTGGGGGGGGAGTCCCCGGGTGTGTTGGGGGCATTGGGCTTCTATAATTTCGGGGGGGGAAAAAACGAGAGAAAATCTTTTGGGGATTTTTGTTTGAGGGGCTGATAAGGGAGGGGCAAGGGAGAAGGGGGGGCCCGTGGGGGAGCGGAAAACTGTTTAAACCCCTCGGAGGGGGAATGCAAAACCCCTTTAAACCCAAAAAAAACAGAGGGGCCAATTCCCAAAATTTGCCATCCCAAAAAAGGGAAATCTTTTTCCCGACCCGAAGTTTTTCCCTTTTTAAGGGAGAGCTTCAGTGACCATCTGTCTGTTTCAGAGCCCCATCCGCAGTAAAAGGGTTTTTTTGAGTGTTGTGTTAGAAAAACAGTTCCCGGAAGCCCCCCGGGGGGAATTTTTGGGAGTGAGCTGCTTCAAATGTAAGCGCCCTTTAGTCCCCCCCTCCCCGCACCTTTTTAAACAGGGCCCCTCATCGCTCACATTAATGGGACATGGTGCCCCTCAAATTTTTCTATGCTGCTTTTTTCACAATGGGTTTCCCTTTGTCCCCCTCCGGACACCCCTTTCCCCACAAACAGCACACGAACTCCCCAAACGCACAGCATCAATTAAAACATCCCTTTTGCACCTCTTTTTTTAAATTTGCCCCCTTTACCTCAGACAGCGTTACAGGGTTGTCTACTACAAAAGGGTTGGCCCTTTTTAAAACTTTAAAAATCTTGGGAAAAAAAAAAGTCACTCTGCAATATGGGGTCCATTAACAGTATCCTACCTTTTTTCCCCAGTTTTTCCCCCCTTGGTTTTTGGGGTGGGATCAGTCCCCGGTACTATAGCTAAAAACCCGTTTTGGAAACTCTCCTGATGGGCTTTTCAGACGGTTGCTTTTAGCTTCCCGGGGCCGGGCTTCTTTCTGCAGCCTAGTTAAAAAACAAGCCCAAATTTAAACACGCCCCCTTTAATTTTAAAATGGAAAAACCCCCAAGGAAAAAAAAGGGGCTAAAGGTTTAAAAAATGATTCAATGTAGTTAGAAAACCCCTTTTTTAAAGGGATGTGTGCCGAAAAGCCTAACACACAAAATTAAAATACCCACCAAAAAAAGCCCGACCCCTGACTTCCTTCATAGCTGCCACTTTCGGACAATTTGAAAATTTTGGGTCATTTAAAAAATTGTGACTGGGATTTTGTATGTGGAAGGAACCGGGGGCCAAAAGGGAGCTGGGCAGATGGGCCCTTTTAATAGGGGGGCCCCCCCAACCCCGCCTTTTTTTGGACCAAAAGGGGGCCCGACGCTCCTTTTCCCCCCTTTTCCACGTCTTTT
>JAODAL010068548.1:0-16752 GCA_025379985.1 Phyllomedusa bahiana
AAATAAAAAAAGGGGATTTTTGCACCTAAAAAAATAGACCTCATTACTAGAAAAGATCTGTATCCTAATATATGGCAATGCAATGTCTAAAAAAAGTTTTGGCTGTACAATATCCAGTATCCTTTATAGAGCTTGTCTGTGTTCGCCCACGGGGGCCCTCCCCCGCTCCCTCCCGCTCACCCCCGTGACTTTACAGCGGTAGATGCGCCTTTAAAATTCTCTGCCTAACTACCTAAAAGCTGCAAATCTCTGATCTAACTCACTTCTAAGGATCACAGCTAAAAGTAGAGCTGTCTCTGTGAAAAAAATAGAATAATTTCGCTAAAGCTGTTTGCTGAGCTGTTTGGACAGAGGCAAGCCGACGTCCTACTGCTATTGGACGCTGAAACAACAATGATCATGGAACGGGAAGGGCTGTTCTATGTAAAACGAGGTCATGGTTTTTTCCACCCAAAATCGCAACCATACACATCCCATATCACGTCGCACACAACATCTCACCCTGCTCTATTCTGTAAGCTGATTTGCTGGCCACCAAAATGACAGGAATCACCGAAAATGACGCGATATTAATAGATTATGCACAGATTTTAACCTAAACTATCGCGTGATCTAAAAAATCCGATAAACGTAAATACAGTGCCGATTTCAACTTTTTCCATAATAATCGCTCAACACTAATCACATCAAGTCACGCCTCCAACCATGCCTAAACAAATGACATCACACCAGGACACGCCTCTAACCATGCCCCACCAAACAAAATCATGCCCCGCCCCTCCAGAAGACCAGCGCAAACACTACAGCGGCGCTACTAGGGTCTGTAAATATGTTTTTATATAAAGTAATGTACAGTATAATACAGAAATCCATACAAAAAGCTGTAAGTTTAATGTTCTAGGGATGATCCCTTTTAAAATAAATAGTTGTACAGTGACCACATAAGACCGCTGTATAAGGAGCAAATGCCACCGTACTGTTACTGACCACACCAAGACTAATATTATCACTGATTAAACACTATACAGAGATCAAATAATTCTGCCAAACTATGACACCATCACCCCCACATAGGGGACGAGTAATACACCACACCAGGACCACATATCACCACCACTTAGAGACTGAATAATATCACAACATCATGACCACATAGTGACTGCATAATACACCATACTGACCCTGAATATAAACCATTACATTACTACCAAAATTCTAAAATTTACAGTGACCATATGGGGGGTAGATAGCAGTTGTAAACAGGCTCTGCAGACTGTATATACCACCATACAGTGACCATATAGGGGTAATATCGTTGTACACAGGCTCTGCAGACATTTTAAGGATGACAGTACAATACAATTTAGTGACTCACGGGTGCCCATCTTCTCTGTTGGGGTCATTCCCATTCTCCATTCCTTCCAGATCGCCATGACCACTTCTCCCGGCCTCGTCCCTGCAGAATTAACCACACAACCATATTAGACTCTGCAGTTCTCCAGCACCTCCCTACCAATTCCCACCTCTCTATAAACTCCTCATATGGTGATAGATGTAGTAGGGGGAGTATGGGGCAATACACAGTGGTCAGGGGGTTATAGAGTGTCAGGTGAGGGTTGTATTTCGTGTTGGCACTAGGCCACATGGGTGAGAGGGGAAAGGAAAAGGGCCACAGCTTACAACACAATCCCCGGGGGGAGTCCAGAAAAACCAAAGGGCCTCTTTCCCCATTTCCTGCACCCCCAGATGATCAGCCACAGCCATGACCTTCAGGGGTGCAGGGGATGGAGTACAATACTATTGGATTCATTAGACTACGTCGGACCAGTGTAGTATCTATTTATAAACAAAAAATGGTCCCGGGGGAAACGATGTCAGGGATTTATATAAATAAAGTGCTATCTTGTTCTGTTATTTTTTTCCTTTTTTTTCCATTGATAGTAGTGGAGTGTCTGTAGATGCCTCTATTACTATTGCTCAGGCTTGGTGTCAGCCAGCGGCAATTTTTGTCACCCCAAGGCCGACACTAATCCTGTGTCACTATTACCTCAATACTCAACGCACCAGGGGTAATGGAAAGAGCCGGGTAACCATTAGAAACGGATCCTCTAATGTGAGGGTTGTTCTGTGGTGACTGAAAGGCTGGTATTCTTGAAGGGGAAAGGACCAGTATTGATGGTTCTTCCCATTCTGTTTGTATTCGGCTTCATCTGTTAGTTTTACCCTGGCTGGTTATGGAAATCAGGGGGGGGACCCCACGTTTTTTTTTTTTTTTTTTTTTAAATCATAAATTTATTTAGAAACCTAAAGTGGGCACCTCCTGTAAAAATTACAGTGTATTCCCGTATGCAGATTCACACTAAATAAACATATTTTAAGAAAAAAAAAGACGTGTGGTCCCCATTTCTATAACCAAAAAGAGAAAACCGACAGCGGCAGCCTGATACTATCAGAATGGAAAGAACCATCGATACTGGTAACTTCCCATTCTAAAAATACCAACCTGCAGCTGCTCCAGAAGTGGACCCTCACATTAGAGGGTCCGCCTCTGACAGTTACCGGCTCTTCCCAGTACCCCTGGTGCGTTGGGTACTGGGGTAATAGTGACACAGGGTTAGTGTCAGCCTTGGGCAACAAAAACCACCGCTGGCTGACACCAAGCCTGAGCGATAGTAATGGAGGCATCTGTCAGACTCCCCCAGTACTATCACTGGAAGAAAATGAAAAAAACCACACAGAAACAGAAAAAAAACACTTTATTTAAATAAACACTCCCCGACACAACAGCCCTTGTTAACCATTTTATTATAGAAATAGATGCAACGTTGTCCGGTGTAGTCCAAAGAGGAAACCTTTAAAAAAACCACCAACCCTACAAACGGGCATCACCCAGCTTTCCGGGATGCTGAATAGCCAATTCAGTGCTGGGAAAACTGGATGACATCCCTCATAGCAGGCGTCCAGGAAAGCTGGGTGCTTGCTGTGGTGGATGTGTCACCCAGCTTTCAAGGGTGCTGAATAGCCTACACGGTGCCTTGGAAAGCTGGGTGACATCCCCACAGCAGTTGTCCAGGAAAGCTGAGTGGCACCCATCCCCCACAGCAAGCACCTAGCTTTTCTGGACACCTGCTGTGGAGGGTTTTCACCTAGCTTTCCCATATGCTGAATGAGCTATCCAGCACCAGGTAAAGCTGAGTGGCACCCATCCCCCACAGCAAGCACCTACCTTTCCTGGATGCCTGCTGTGGAGGGTTTTCCCAGCTGGATAGGTTATTCAGCATCTGGGAAAGCTGGGGGACATGGTCACAGCAGGCATCCAGGAAAGATGGGTGCCTGCTATGGGGGAGGGGTGCCACTCAGCTTTCCCGGGGGGTGGATCCGGGGGTGGGGGGGTCGAGTGGAGGGTCAGGGAGAGAGGGGGGTTGAGTGGGGTGTCAGGGGGAGGGAAGAGAGGGGGGGTTGAGTGGGGTGTCAGGGGGAGGGAGGGGAGGGGGTCGAGTATGGTGTGAGCCAGGAGTGAAGAGAGGGGGGCTGCCAGTCTGCTGCTGCAGACAGATGACCTTCTGCTTTGTACTACTGGACAGTCAGGCACTTACATTTTTATCTAGCAGCACTGGATACAGAGCCAGCAGGAGGGAGAGGATATGAGCAGTGCTCCCATGCTGTCCAATGATGTGTGAATGATCAGGGAAGGGCCAGGGAGCATCTACAAGCTTTTGTGTGTCCAGTAGGATGCTCATGCTGTTCAGCCTGCCACACATAGAGCTATTTGTGATGCTCCCTGGCTCAGGGGCTGGGCCCGCTCGGAGCAGTCTGTAACTGAAAAGCAGGACTTTTTGTTATGTAAATCGTGAAGGCGGGACCTCCTAATCAAATCGGGAAAGTCCCCCCCTTTTTGGGCCCCTTGGGAGGAAAGGCAATTTATAATGTCGCACCCCAAAAACTTTGGCAGGGGTTTTTAAAAAAGCACCTGAAATATATTTTTTAATTCAAAAAAGTTTTTTGGGTTTTTCTGGGGGGGGTTTTTCGCACCAGGGCTCAAAAAAATTAAAACCACATTTATGATTCTTGATCCCAAAATTTTCGGCCCAGAACAGAAAAAAACAGCCAGACCAGGTTAAACTTAAAAGCCAACTCCCGGTTTTTTGGCGGGGGGGCCCGCTTTTTGGGGGTCCCCTCCCGCCCCCCCGGGGGGGAGGGGGGAAATTTCCCCTACCCCCCGCCTTGCAGGGGGCCGGGGGCCCTTTTAAAATTTACCGCGGCGCAAGAGTAGCGCTAGTGCGCTACTTTTTTTTTTGCCCCGCCGGACCGCTCCTACGGGGCGGGTGAAGGGGGCCCGCAGGGGGGCCGCTCTCCCCGCCCGGGGCCCTAAATTGCGGGGGGAGGCAGGAGGGACCCGCTCCCTCCTGCCCCCCCCCCCCCCCGAAATGTGGGCGCCCCCGGTTGTGTCGCTGCAAAATACGGGTTCAGCGGCGCAGGGGGGAATTGATTCGCGGCCCTTGCTCTAATTCCCCTGCGCCGCGAGGTTTTCGGTGGGAAAAGCTGGCAGCGCTGCGGGAAGCCTGTGAGGTAAGGGGTTTTTTAAAAATTTATTTTAAAATTTGAAGGGAAGGGTCCCCCCTTGGCAAAAAAGGGGGCCCCAATTTACCTGGAAACAATGGGGGCCTCCCCGGGCCCAAAAAAAAGGGGGAAATACCTGGAAAACCCGAGGGGCATCTACCGGGCAACAGAGGGGGCACTCCCTGGCAAACAGGGGGACTTTCCCTGGAAAAACAGAGGGGGCACTACCGGAAAACAGGGGGGGGCACTACCTGGCAAAAAAGGGGGGGCACTACCGGTTTAACAGATGGAGGGAAACTACCTGGCTAAAGGGGGGCAACTCCCTTTGGCAACAGGGGGGGGCATCCCCGGGAAAAAACAATGGGGCACTCCCCGGCAACAGAGGGGGCACTCCCTGTTTTAACAGAGGGGGGGCACTCCCCTGGCTAAATATGGGGGAAATTCCCTGGTAACAGATGGGGCCCCTCCCGGGCAACAGGGGGGACATTACCTGGCAAAAAAGATGGGGGCACTCCCTTGGCAAACAGTTGGCAACTACCTGGAAACAGAGGGGGGACTACCGGGTTTAACAGAGGGGGGCCTCCCTGGCAAAACAGAGGGGGGGCATCTACCGGGAAACCCAGAGGGAACCCTCCCCGGGCAAACAATGGGGGCACTCCCTGGCAAACAAGGGGGGGCATTTAACCTGGCCCCCAATGGGGGCCAACCTGGAAACCAAATGGGGGCACTACCGGGCCTAACAGTTTGGGGCCTACCTGGCTAAAAATTTGGGGGCACTACCTGGCAAACAATGGGGGGCAAAACCTGGCTAAAAAAAGGGGGCCCTTCCCTGGCAAAAACAAAGGGGGGACCCTACCTGGCTAAAAAAGGGGGGCATCTACTGGCTAAAAATTTTTGGCTTTCCTGGCTAAGAGGGGGATTTATTTTGGCTAAAAGGGGGGCACTACCGGGCCTTTAAGGGGCAAAACCTGGTTATGGGGGGTAAACCCTTGGCTAAAAGGGGGCATCTACCTGCTTTTTTTCCAAAGCCGTTATGCTTTTTGGTGGGTGGGGGGGGTGGCTTTTTAAAGGGGGCGGACATCCCGACAAGAGGGGGGTGCCCAAAGCAAATTTTTGCCCATTTAAAGTCTCCTCTTTTTCTTTTTTCAAAAGTTGGCAACTATGGGTTAAAGGCATACATGCCAACTCCCCCCTTTTTTGGGGGGGGGGTCCTGCTTTTTGGGGGGTCCCCCCCCGCCCCCCGGGGGAGTTGGTTTCCTTCCCGCCCCCGGCGGGCGGGGGGGGGTCCTTTAAATTCCCGGGCGGGCAAGGGTACGCTGGTGCCTACTTTTGGCCCCGGGGCCGGGGGGGCTCCTACAGGCGGTGCGGGCGGCCGCTCACCCGCCCGCGGTTCACTGTCCCGGGGAGGGGGGCAGGGGGGATGCTCCCTCCTCCCCTTTTATTTTCGGCCCCCGGTGTGTGCGCCGAAACATAGGTCAAGGGCGCGGGGGGAAGTGACGCGGCTGGGGGAGGAGCGCGGCTGCTCTCATTTCCCCCCTCCCGCCGTTTTGAGGAGTTTTCGGGCAGGGGGTGGCCGCCCCTGCAAGGGCCTGGTAGGTAAGGGGATTTTATTATTTTATTTTATTAGCTTTAGGGGGTTTAACCGGGCCCTACAGAGGGGGCAACTACCTGGAAACAAGGGGGGGCATCCCCCTGGCAAAAAAATTTGGGGGGAAACTACCGGGAAAACAAAGGGGGCATTTTACCTGGCTAACAGATGGGGGGAAACAACCGGGCTAACAGAGGGGGCACTACCGGGCAAAAAAGGGGGCACAACACGGCTAACCGAGGGGGGGCACTACCCTAACAGGGGGGGCACTACCTGGCAACTGGGGGGGCACTACGGGCAACAAGGGGGGCCTCCCCGGGCAAAAAAAGGGGGAACTCCCTGGCAAAAAAGGGGGGGAAACTACCTGGCAACAGAGGGGGCACTCCCTTTGGCTAAAAATTTGGGGGCACTACCTGGCTAACAGAGGGGGCCAATCCCTGGTTTAACAGATGGGGGAACTCCCGGGTTAAAACAGAGGGGGGGCATTTACCGGAAAACCCCAAGGGGGGGCACACCGGGCAAAAAAGGGGGGCACTCCCTGGAAAACAATGGGGCACTACCGGGAAACCAAATTTGGGGGCACACTGGCTAACGAGGGGGGGCACAAATTTTGGCAAAACGAGGGGGGCACTACTTGGCTAACGATGGGGGACACTTTTGGGCCCTAAATGGGGGCACTCCCTTGGCTAAAAAGATGGGGCCTCCCGGGGGCTAACAGATGGGGGCACTACCTGGCTAACGATGGGGGCACTACCTGGCAAAAAAGATGGGGGCATTTCCCGGGGGGCTAAAAAGGGGGGGGGCCACTCCCTGCTAAAAGTTGGGGGCACTACCTGGAAACCCAATGGGGGGCAAAATGGAAAAACCAATGGGGCATCCCGGCAAAAAGGGGGGCCTCCCTGGAAACAGAGGGGCACTCCCTGGCTAAAAGGGGGGACTACTTGGCTAACAAGGGGGGCACCTACCTGGTAAAAAAGGGGGGGGCCCCTCCCGGGCCCTAACAAAGGGGGGGCATCTCCCGGGCCCTACAAATTTGGCCCTTACCGGCTACAGGGGGGGCATCTATTTGGGCTAAAAAGGGGGCATTCCCAAACCCTGAAAGGGGCCCAACAACCTGGTTAGGGGGGGGCTACCCCTGGCAATAAGGGCATCTCCCTGGCTTTCTTCCCAAACCGTTTTGCAGTTAGGGGGAGGGGGTTTGGGCTTTTTAAAGGGGGGCGGGGGCTACCGCCCAAGAGGGGGTGTCCAGAAAAATTTTTGCCCACTAAAGTCTCCTGTTTTTTTCTTTTTTCAAAAGTTGGCAACTAGGGTTTAAAGGTGGCTGCCCTGAGCCGGGCCCCCCAATTTTCCCTGTATGTATGAACGCAAAGAAAAAGGGTTTTAAAATTTTCTGGTGCATTCTACCTCCCCAAAAAAGAAATTTAAAAACGGGTCGGGAAACCCCAGGTTTCAAAAGTCCCCAATTTTGGGGTTTTTTCTATTGAGGAAATTTGGGGGTGGTTTCCCTTTCGTTTTAGATGAGTATTTCAATTTGGGGAGTCTGCGTAAAATTAATAAAAATTTCCAAAACAAGGTCATTGGGGGTTTCCTCTAGACCCCACGGATAAAAATGGGGGGCCCCCAATTTTATATACTTTACAAAAAATTTTTCCAAAAATAGTTTAAAATTTTTGTTTTTTTGGGGGGAAAAATTTAGACAGTTCAAAGGGGGCGGGGAAACAGCCCCCATAGGGCTCAGTACGGGAAATCATTATTTTCCCCATGGTTAAAGCAGCCCTAGCAAAAAAATTTACAAAATCCCAAAGCCCCTTGTATGTAATATGCCCTTTTAGTTTTTTTTTTTGGTGTTCCTTAGGTGACACTTTTTAAGGGTTTACCCCATCTTTACAAAAAATAAATTGCAGTTAAAAAGTAGGGGTCCCCCCCTGCCAGATTTTCTCATAGGCCCCCCCAAATTTAAACCCCTGTGAAGCCAGGGAACGCCAAGAGTTTTAGAAGCCCAAATATAGGCAATGCAAAAATTAAAAAATGCATTGTTTGCTCATTACCATACATGCAACCCCCTCCCTTTTTTTTGGGGGGGGGGTCCCGCTTTTTGGGGGTTTACCTCCCGCCCCCCGGGGGAGTTGGCTTTCCTCCCCCCGGCCTGCGGGCGGCGGGGGCCCTTTTTAAAATTAAACCGCGGGCAAGAGTAGCGCTGGTGCCTACTTTTCGCCCCCGGACCGCTCCTACGGGGGGTTTGAAGGGGCCGAGGGGCCCGCTCACCCGCCCACGGTCTCACTGTGCGGGGGGGAGGCGGGGGGGGATCGCTCCCCCCCTCCCCCTGTATGTACCGCCGGTGTGTGCGCCGCACAAAAACAGGGGGCCAGGGGGGGGGGGGAAGTGCCCGCGCGGCGGGCAGGGGAGGGGACGCGCGGTGTTTTTCACTTCCCCCTGCGCCGCGAGGAGTTTTGGGCAAGGGCTGGCCACCTGAAAGGAGCCGGGGGGGTTAAGGGGGGTAAAGTGGTTTTTAAATTTATTTTTTTTTTATTAGCTTTGGGGGGCTCTACCTGGCTAACAGAGGGGCCCAACAAACCTGGAAACAAAGGGGAATTTCCTGGCAACGGGAGGGGGCAATACCCGGGCCAAAAAAGGGGGGGAAACTACCTGGAAAACGGGGGGGGCCCCTACCGGGCAAAAAAGGGGGCACACCGGGGCAAACAATGGGGGACTCCCTGGCAAAACAGATGGGGCATCCCTGGCAACGGGGGGGAAACTACCGGAACAAGGGGGAACTACCTGGAAAACAGAGGGGACATCTCCCTTTTGGAAAACAGAGGGGGCACTACCTGGCAAAAAAGGGGGGCACAACCTGGCTAACAGATGGGGGCACTCCCTGGCAACACGGGGGGCCCACTCCCGGGAAACAGAGGGGGCCTTCCTGGAAAAAGGGGGGGGCATTTTACCGGGCAAAAAGGGGGCACTACCTGGCTAAACAAGGGGGGCCCTTTACCGGGCAACAGAGGGGGCACTACCTGGAAAACAGAGGGGACATCACCTGGCAAAACAATGGGGGCACTCCCTGGAAACAAGGGGGGCCCAACTCCCGGAAAACAATGGGGCACTACCGGGTAACAGATGGGGCATTTCCGGGCAACAATGGGGGCACAAACCTGGCAACAAGGGGGGCACTACCTGGTAAAAATGGGGGCACTACCGGTTAACAGATGGGGGCACTACCTGGCTAACAGTTGGGGGCACAACCTTGGAAAACCCAAGGGGGCACTCCCTGGCAAAAAATGGGGGCACAATGGCAAAAAAGGGGGGGGCCTACCTGGCAACCAAGGGGGGGACTACCTGGCTAACAGATGGGGCACTCCCGGCTAACGATGGGGCACAACTTGGTTAACAATGGGGGAAACTATTTTCTAACGATGGGGGCACATTTGGGCTAACAGTGGGGCATACCTGGCTAACAGAGGGGGGCCAACTACTGGCAAAAAAGAGGGGGGGCCTCCCGGGCTAAAAATGGGGGAAACTACCTGGCAAAAAGGGAGGGGGGCATTTCCCTTTGGCAAAAATTGGGGGCACACCGGAAACCCAAAAGGGGGCACTCCCTGGCAACAATGGGGGCACTACCGGGGCTAACAAGGGGGGCACCCCTGGCTTAAAAGGGGGGCATACTTTGGCTAAAAAGGGGGGCACCAACCGGGCAAACCCAAAGGGGGGCACCTACCTGGCAAACCCAAAGGGGGGGGGCATCTCCCTTTGGCTAAAAAATTTGGCTTTTCCCCGGGGCTACAGGGGGGGGGAAATTTTACTTGGCTACAAGGGGGTTTCAAACCGGGGCCTGTAAGGGGCACACTACCGGGTTTTGGGGGGCTCTACCTGGCTTTTGGGCCTATCCCTGGTTTCCCTTCCAAAGCCGTTATGCAGTTAGGGGAGTGGGTGGGGCTTTCTTAAAGGGGGGCGTGGCATACCGACAAGATGGGCGTGTCCTTTAAAAAATTTTTCCCACTAAAATCCCCTGTTTTTCTTTTTCAAAATTTGGAACAAAGGTTAAAGGTGGTCGGCCTGACCGGGCCCCCCACTTTTTCCTGTATGTATGAACGGCAAAAGAACGGGTTTCCCATACATTCGGGTGCATTTACACTCCCAAAAAAGCATTTAGAAGGTTTGGGGGCAGCGCCAGGATTCTACATGTCGCCCTTTATGTGTTTTTTTTCTTTTGGGGTAATTGGGGGTGGTTTACTTTCATTTTTAAAGATGAAAATTCAATTTGGGGAGTCGGGTTAGTTTAATAATAATCATACAAGCTCATTAAGGGTCCTCTAGACTCACTGCACAAAATGGTGGGGCATTTCCTATATACTTTACAATACAATTTCCAATATAGTTTCAAATTTTAGTTGCATCTAGGGACACATATACAGTTCGAAGCAGTACAGCTCCCATAGGGCTCAGTACAGGAACATTATTTTCCCAAAGGGTTTAAAACAGTTCCCCCATTCGATGTTACACAATGCAAGCATCCTGTATGTAATATGTCTTTAGTTTTTTTTCTTGGTGTTCCAGTTAGGTGACACTTTTAACTGTTTACGCATCTTTACAACATGAATGCAGTTAAAAAGTATGGCTCCCTGCCCTGCCAGATTTTCTCATAGGCCGCCACCTAAACCATGGGAAACCCGGTTTAAAGCCAAAGCTTTATAGCCCCTTTAGGGGAAAGCATAATTAAAAAATGGGATTGTGGTTTGCTCATTAAACCCTAAATTCCAACTCCCCCTTTTTTTGGGGGGGGGGTCCCCCATTTGGGGGCCCCCCCCCTCCTGGGGGAGTTTGGATTCCCCCCCGCCCCGAGGGGGCGGGGGGCCTTTAAATTACCGCGGGGGGCAAAGGGTTCGCTGGTGCCTACCCCTTGCGCCGCCGGGCCCCCCTCCTACAGGGGGGTGAAGCGGCCGCCAGCGGCCCTCCCCGCCCACCCGGCTCTCATGTGCGGGGAGGGGGGCCGGAGGGATCGCTCCCCCCCTCCCCCTGTAAAAGTACGGCGCCCGGTGGGGTGCGCCGCACCTACAGGGGCAGCGGGGCAGGGGGGGAAATGCGCGGGGGGGGGGGCTGCAGGGGAGTAAAAGCGCGGCCCGCTTTCCCCTTCCCCCCTTCGCCCCTGGGAGAATTTGGGGAGGAACTTTGGGCCCCTCTTGGCCCCGGAAACCTGGTAAGGTTTAAATGGAAATTTTTTTTTTTATTTTTATTAGCTTTTTGGGGCTCTACCCCCTGGGGTTAAAAGAGAGGGGGAACCCACCTGGCAACAAAGGGGGCACTTTCCTGGCCCAAAAGAGGGGGCACTTTCCTGGCAAAAAAAGGGGGGCACTACCTGGCCCAAAAGAGGGGGCACCCACCTGGCAACAAAAAGGGGCCCCAAACCCGGCAAAAAAAAGATGGGGGCATACCTGGCTAACCCGATGGGGGGCTACCCGGCAACAGAGGGGGGGACTACCTGGCAAAAAAGGGGGGGACTACCCGGCAACAGAGGGGACATCTACCTTGGGGAACAGAGGGGGCACTACCTGGCAACAAAAAAGGGGGGCCCAAACCCGGCTAAAAAAGATGGGGGCAAATAAAACCCGGCAACAGAGGGGGCACTACCCGGCAACCCGAACGGGGCCCCTTCCTGGGAAAAAGGGGGGACTCCTGGCCCAAAAAGGGGGCACTAACCCGGGTAAAAAAAAAGGGGGCACTACCGGCAACAAGGGGGGGGCAATACCGGCAACAGAGGGGACATTACCTGGGAAAACAATGGGGGGACTTTCCTTTGGGGAACAAAGGGGGCATACCCCCGGAAAAAAGGGGGCCTACCTGGCTAACAGATGGGGCACTACCTTGGGAACAATGGGGGGATACCTGGCAACAATGGGGGGAAATACCTGGCTAACAATGGGGGGACCCCCACCTGGCTAACAAAGGGGTGGGACCTACCTGGCTAACAAAGGGGGGGATCTACCTGGCTACCCAAAAATTTTTTCTACCTGGGTACCCGAGGGGGCCCCCTACTTGGTACAAGGGGGCCATTTTTACCGGCCTTAAGGGGCCCCTACTTTGGGTTTTGGGGGGGTTTTACCCGGCTTAAAAGGGGTTTTAACCGGGGTTTTTTCCAAAGCCGTTTATGCAGTTAGGGGGAGTGGGTGTGGCCCCTTTTTTAAGGGGCGGGGGCCCTACCGACAAGAAGGGGGGGGGTTTTCCTGCAAAAATTTTTACCCACTAAAAGTTTCCCCGCTTTTTATTTTCAAAAATTGGCCCAAATTGGCCCTTAAACCATGACCTGGTGTCTCTAAGCCAAAAGACTGAAAACCAAAAATTTCACCTTTGGGAAAGGGCAACCAAGAAGTAGGGGTAAAGGGTTTTAGTTTAAAAGGGGTTTAGTATAAGGGCAGGGGGGGAATGGGAATAAAAAAAAAGCCCTGGGACTAAACCCCCACCAGCCCAAACAATATCCCCCCTTACATAAAATTTTCCTTTTTCCCTTGCACCTTTTCCACTTTCAAAAAAAAGCTACACTATAAAGCTGCTTTCACACGGAGCGTTTTTGGTGCATTTATGTGTTTTTGGTGCGTTTTTGTTCACAAATGCAGAGCAGTTTATGCTGAAACATTTCTGCACAAAAAAAAAAGCATCAAAAAATGCACCAAAACTGTTTCCGAGTGAGAGCCCCCTACAACAACCCAAAAAAGAAAGAAACAGTGGTGCAGAGAAACCCTCATCACAGAGCCCAGGTGTGCGCTTGCTTTACAATCGGGGACAAGCCCACACTGACACTACATAAGCACCAGCATAAACCTACAACCCCACCAATCACATCCCAGTAGTCAGGTCACCATCACTGAACACAGCACTGATAGAAGTAAACTTACCCCTGACAGCAGGGACTCACACGAGACGTCATCTCTGATGGGAGTTGTTCTCTTCTCCTTTTCTTCTCCTTCTGGCCCAAACATCCATGATGCCTTCCCTTGTTGTTCCATTCCATTTCTTTCTCTGTCCGGTACAGCATGCAGTGTCTTCTTCTAGTGGTCACTACTCGTCCCTGTAGAATTTACCACAAATACATCTTAGACTCCTCTCTCTTCCAGCACTTTCCTATCAATTCCCCAAACAACGTATGTTGGGACCCTAAAAATTAGAATTAAAAATGTCAGATAAGTGGCATGTAAATAGGTAGACCCCCATTAGCTAGGTAAAAAGGGCCTTCCCCCAAATTAACTTTGGTAGGTAGACAGGACCTACCCCAGTAACTAGCCAGGTAGCAAAGGCTGTCTCCAGTAACTAGCCAGGTAGCTGGGGCTGCCCCCAGTAACTAGCCAGGTAGGGCCAGGGGCACTAATTAGCAGTCAGGGCCAGTAAGTAGGCAGCAGGGGCAAAGTCTATAGCCAGGCAGGGGTAGTCTATAGCCAGGCAGGGCCAGGGGGTAATATAGCCAGCGGGGCCAGGGGGTTTTATAGCCAGCCAGGGCCAGGGGTGTATAGCCAGGCAGGGCCAGGTGGTTAAGCCAGGAAGGGCCGGGGTGTATAGCCAGGCAGGGCAGGGGTGTATGCCAGGCAGGCCAGGGGTGTTATAGCCAGGCGGGGGCCAGGGCCAGGGGTGTAACCAGGCAGAGCCGGGGGTGTATTGCCAGGCAGGGCCAGGGCCAGGGGTGGTATAGCCAGGCAGGGCCGGGGGTGTATTGCCTGGCAGGGCCAGGGCCAGAGGGTGTATAGCCAGGCAGGGCCAGGGCCAGGGGTGTATAGCCAGGCAGGGCCAGGGGTGTATAGCCGGGCAGGGCCGGGGCCAGGGGTGTATAGCCAGGCAGGGCCAGGGCCAAGGGGTGTTTAAAGCCAGGCTCAGGGCCAGGGCCAGGGGTGTAAAGCCAGGCAGGGCCAGGGGTGTATAGCCAGGCAAGGGCCAGGGGTGTAATAGCCAGGCAGGGGTGTATCGCCAGGCAGGGCCAAGGGGTGTTATAGCCAGGCAGGGGTGTAATAGCCAGGCAAGGGCCAGGCTAGGGTGTATAGCCAGGCAGGGGCAGAAGTAGTTAAAAAAAAAAAATAATAAATAAAGATCTTACTCACCTGATGTCTTTCCCTCCTCTATCTCCAAGTCCGTCCGGACGCGGGCCGCTCTCACCCGGGTGGGGGCCGCGGGGGCAGGCGCGCGATGACGTTTATCACATCGCGCGCCTGCCCCGCGGCCTCCTGGGAGCTGAACAGACAGGGGTCAATAGATCCCAGATGTTCAGCCTCGGCTGCTGCTTGCACCGCGCGGTGCGGCGGCGGGCCATGATGGCTGCATGGCTGGGTCAGTGACCCGGCCGTGCAGTGAGGGGGGCCGTCGGCCCCTGGCACAGGGTTCCGGTCGCATATGCGACCATTGCGGCCCCTAGCGTGCACCGGCACTCGGCGCCCGCCGAGGGGGGGGAGAAACCGGCCCCCTCGGCGGGCGCTCTGACCGGCCCTGCGGGCCCGGACCCCAGCGGCCGGCCGGGCAAGTGCCCGGTTTGCCCTGTGGACAGTCCGGGCCTGGTATAAGTACAGTATATTTTTTCTTTTATGAGCACAAGAGAACACTATTACAGAGAAAGGGGTACAGAAGGAGCTTTACTAAGTTAGGGTACTGAGGAAGCACTATACCTGTAAAGAGAGCACATTATTACTGAGAAAAGGCCACATAAATGACACATAAATACCAGAGGGGGCACTATAACTGAGAAGAAGAAATTACAACTTGGACAATGAAGCCTCTCTTTTAAAAAAAGAAGGCGCATAAGGGCAACATTGCTGAGAAGGTGGTACAGAGAGTAAACTATTACTGAGAAGGGGAAAGTAGTATAATGTTGTACCGTATTAGCCATAGAAAATAGAAGAAGAGTGAAGAAATCAGACGATATCTTTTAGAGGCTAACTGAGTATATTTGATTGTAAGCGGTAAGCTTCCGAGAGTATTAGCTCTCTTCTTCAGACATGGTGTTATACAAGAAACTGAAAATGCACAGACTTTTTATACACAAAAAACATGGATCTTCAAAGGAACTCAGAATCTTTAAAAATAACAAATGCAATACAAGCAGAGAAGTTATTTACAACGGTCAAGAAATAAACACTCTGAAAAGGGAAAACACAGGGGACATTAATGCTTAGTGGCAGGGGTGTAACTAACGGGGTAGCAGACGTAGCAGCTGCCACGGGGCCCGGGCAGCAGCTAACACGTCTGCTACCACGGTAGTTCGGCTCCTGCGCCGCCGGCAGTGAACATACTAATTCATTGTCGGCGGACGCGGAGCTGCAGGGCACAGCGCTTCCTACCTCTGAACGCCCGGGCCCTCCGGCCTGAGCGCTCAAAGGCAGGACTGTCTGGTATTAGCAGAGCAGCGACTCCGCTCTGCTAATGAGCCTGCTCCGGCCCACAGTGCTGACGTAAGCTGTGCGATGACGTCACATCATCGCGCAGCCTGCGCCGAGCACAGACTGCCCGGGAGCAGAGCTGCAAGGGAGCGAGACACAGGTGAGTGAGTGATTTATTTTTTTTTATATTAATGAAGCCCCCTATATATTGGCCCCTATAGCTCTGCCTGCCTATATATTGACCCCTATAGCCCTGCCTGCCTATATATAACCCCTTTATCACTGCCTGCCGATCTATTGCCCCCTATAGCCTGGTCTGCCTATATAGTGGCCCCACATAGCCCTGCCTGCCTATATCTAGTCCCTATAGCCCTGCCTGCCTATATATTGGCCCCTATAGCCCTGCCTGCCTATAGCCCCTATAGCCCTGCCTTCCTATATATATGAACCCTATAGCTCTGCCTGCCTATATCTAGCCCTTATAGCCCTGCTTGCATATATACATAGCCCCTATAGCCCTGCCTGCCTATATATAGCCCCTATAGCCTCCCCAAAGCCCTGCCTGCCTATATATAGTCTCCCCAAAGCCCTGCCTGCCTATATATGGCCCTATAGCCTACCCTATGCCCTGCCTGCCCCTATATATGGCCCATATAGCCTACCCTATGCCCTGCCTGCCTGTATGGGGCCCCTATATACTACCCTAAGCCCTGTCTGCCTCTATGGTGCCCCTATAGCCTACCCTATGCCCTGCCTACCTGTATGGGGCCCCTATAGACTGCCCTATGCCCTGCCTACCTGTATGGGGCCCCTATAGCTATCTAAACTCTGTTTTCCTACCTATATGGCCCCTATACCCTGCCTGCCTATCTATATGGCGCCATATAGCTACCTAAACTCTGCCTGTCTATATGGGACCCTATAGTCTACCTAAACTCTGCTTGACTGCCTATATGGGACCCTATAGCTACCTAAACCCTGCCTGCCTATATGGGGACCCTTTTGCCTTCCTAAACCTGGCCTATCTAAACCCCGCCTGCCTAAATGGACCCCATATAGCCAGGCGGGCAGGGAGGGGGTGCTGGACAAGTGAGGATTCTAAGATATTTGTGTCTAAATCTCCAGGGATAAGTGGTCGGGAGACGTCATCATGGTGGTCTGGACCAGATGCAGAACAAATGGGAAAGTCAGCGACTTGTCAGAGAAACGTTAAAACATGTAACTACACTTTAATCACATATGTCTGTTCCCCTTTTT
>JAODAL010068549.1:0-16752 GCA_025379985.1 Phyllomedusa bahiana
GGTACCTAGGCGCAGTGTGGGACGCCCTAACATGTTTTCCATTCGAGAAAAAACATTAAACATGTTAGTGAATAGAAAAAAAGGGGAAAACATTTAAAATCAAAGTAAAAAATTTATAAGATCCCCAAAGAAAAAAAATCTCAGCTCTCAGCTCCGGCGGCATGGAGTATGAATCAAAAAAACATTTTTTTTTTAGGTGTAAAACTTCTCTGAAAAAGGTTTGAAACCTTCAAAAAAAAATACATAAAGAAAATCCTAACAAAAAATCAATAACGGCCAAAAAAAGGGAAATTTGGGGGATAAAGAATTGCCGGGAAATACAGGAATTCAAATTCTTTAAGCTCTTCTCATTGGTGGGGCAGAAACCAACCAATCAGAATAGGAGCGACAGGAACCTTTATAACCTAGGGAGAAGTATGGCCCAAATCAAATTAAAGGCGGACGTTCAAAAAACAGAAAAAAAGGGCAGAAAAGAGCTGATTGGTTGACCCCAGGCACAGATATGAATCCACCAAATCATATGAGTGCGTCTATTTTGAGGGGAGCAAAAAAGGGCCGATAGAAGGGCGCCCTAAAAGTTTATTACTGTCTATGGGAAATATTCAGGACTTGATTGGTTGGGGAAAGGGGGGCTCATCCATTTAGCCAATCAGCGGCTGAGCTACCTTCTCATAGCGTTCTTTGGGGAAAAGAAATGCGGAGTAGCTCTGTTTGTGATTGGCTAAGTTAAAAGGGTCGGGGTTATTTGGACCAATGGGGGGAAGCGGCGACGCCTTAGGGTTTTTTCTAATGCAATCTATAATAAAACGTATATGGCCGAAATAAATGAAAAGACCCCGAAGCTGTCCCGATTTATATAAAATTAACAATGATATGGGGGTTAACGAAAGGCATCACCAGAATTACAGCTTTTTGGGGGAAATGGACTTTCAAATGAACAATGACCCCCTACTGCCCAAAATGGTCACAAAGTGGCTAAGAGAACCAAATCAATTTCTGGAGCGGCCGTCCGAACCCGACTCAATCCTTGGGAAATTTAGGGGAAAGCTGAAAAGGCCAGGAGCCAAAAACCCCCCAAACATGGCTCAGGACACCTTTCTGTGGAGGAAGGGGGCAAAATTTCCCCTCAACAAATTTGAGAAGCTTCTGGAAACCAAAACATTTTACCCAATCCCCACAGTTTAAGGGGAAACCACCAAAAAACAATGAAAAAGGGGGAAACTTCTGACTTTACAAAAAAATAATAAAAATGCCTTTTAAAATTCTCCCCTCATTATTTTGCTTTGGCAAATAGAAATAATTTTGGTTTCCCAATTGACCTAAAACGGGAAAGGTTTATTTTTGATTTCATGTCGAGAGAAAAACCGCAGATGGGGGTTTATATAAGGGGGGGAGAAACCTGCAGATGGGGGTTTAATAGAGGGAGGGGAAACCCGCAATGGGGGTTTTTTTTTTTTTAAATGAGAATTTTATTAAATTTTTTTAATGCAGACAAATAAAACAAATTTCATCAGCAAAAAATGGGGAAAACAACATAGTAAAGGACATGTAGGTCCAAGAAACATGCACGGGGTCCCAAATTTCCCAGGCCCCGGTAAAACCTACAGTGGAGAGGATTATAATCCACAAAATACAAGGACTTTGGACAAACCCGAATAAACAGACCTAAAGACAAAAACAAACACAACGAAGGGAGAGGAGGAGGGATAAGGGGAGGGGCAGGGATAGGCATTGGTTTTACTTTGAATTAGTCAAGCCGCTTATGTTAGATTCACTGCCCAGTAGGTATCCCAGGCAGACCATGTTTTATCAAAAAGGTCCAACCTGTCAGGGGACAGAGGCTTTTTCAATTGCTCCTTTCGACGCACCCCCTCATTTATGGTATTAAACCCCGCCTTTAGGGGGACGGTCTGCTTTTCATCAGTTGCGATCAGGCACCCAGCCGCCATAAGAACAATTAACATAAACTTAGCCCTATCCTAAGGGAGATTCTGAACTGGGCCGCTAAGTAGGTATACCAAGGGGTCCAACTGGATTTCCACCCCCAGGACCTCTATTAAGAGGCCTTTAACCTGTTCCCAGAAAGGTTTCACCCCGAAGGCAATCCCAAAAATGTGCGGAAGGCCCTATGGCAGACTGGCACCTCCAAAAAACCAAGGATGTTGTGGGAACCATTTTTAAAACGATCGGGTGTGTGGTACCAAAAGAAAAGAACCTTGTACAGGTTTTCCCTTTGGGCCAGACAGGTAGATGATTTGGCCGCTGCTTTCCAAATGGATTGCCATGTAGAGTAAGGGATCGGTCTACCCAGGTACCTCTCCCGTTTCTCCATATACTTAAGGTCGAAACTCTTCATAGGAGGATTCCCCAAAAAGGAAAAAATTTGGGGAAAAATCAATCCCTTCATTTTTTTTTTAAGTATCTTACGGGGGTTTCAAAGGGGGGTTGGGGGGGATAGAGTGTTCGTTCCGTATAATGATAAAAGGAGGGGGGAAATCGGGGGGTAGGGGAAACCCTCGAGTTTTTACGGGAGGGGTCGTATCCCTCGCAGGGCCTCAAAGGGGCCAACTTCCTGTCAGGGGCCAGAAACATCAACAAAACGAAAAAACCAGCCCCAACCAGGCCCAGCAAAAACCTGAAGAGCTATAGGAAAGGGGAGCGGGGTGCGATAAATGGGTCATGGGCGAGGCCGGGGAGGCTAAAGGGAAAACTACCTTACTAGCCGCCAAATCTGAATGGTGAACTTAATTGGGGCCCATAAATCCAATCCTCCCGGGGATGGGGCGTGAGTGCCAGAGGAAGGCTTTAGGGTAAGTGGGAGCCATCCAGAGCCTCCACCTCCATCCATTCAGTAACGCCAAAGGGGCTTTACGGGAAAGATGTTTTGGCCCAATATAATGGAGCTGGCGCGCCAAAAACGTAGGGGGCCTTTTATTCCATACCGTATCACCGCTGTTTAGAAAGGAGAAGCTTCCCCACAGCCTGACCGCTAAATCCCCAATTTCCCCCTAACTCCCACAATACGCCTCAGGGTAGGGATGGACGGGTGCGGGACATTCTTTGTGCAAATGCCTCAGTTGATTTCCCTAGAGACAGTTTTTTAGCCTCTAACTCCCTCTTCAACCTGAGCCTAGGGCTAAGCATTTACCTCTAAAGACCGCCTTTTGGGGCCTCCCCCCAACGTGGCCACGAAGCCACTGATCCCAAATTTAGTTTTGAAGTAAGAATCAAGGGGGTCTCAGCTTATCCCTATGAACGGACCTTAAATTAAAAGCTTCATTTAGTCTCCAGTGGAGGGGGACCAGGGGTGAAAAAGGGGGCTGAAAGTTAAATCGACCATGCTGAGGTGTGATCAGACCAGGATAATTTGGCTGTCCCGGACCCCCATAGTGACCGAAGAGCAGGGGGGTTTAAACCAAAAAAATAACTATTCTG
Organism: Phyllomedusa bahiana; assembly: GCA_025379985.1. NCBI lineage: Eukaryota > Metazoa > Chordata > Amphibia > Anura > Hylidae > Phyllomedusa > Phyllomedusa bahiana. Next base: position 3,436 of record JAODAL010068549.1, read on the forward strand.
AAATGGGTTTTTTTGCGGATGGGGGAAAAAATGATAGAGCAAATGTATAAGTCCCTGTCTTTCCGATGGTTGATGCGCCAAGGTCAAACCACCCGGGCCTAATCAGTTTCCTGAAGGCCAAAGATATCCCAGTTTGTTAGGGCCCGGGGGTTTCCCCACCTACGTGGGGAATATCCATACCCTGAAAAAACCATGTTGAAGTCCCCCCCACGACCGAAGGATGATGGGAGTCCAGAGAGCTAAGACAGACCTTTTTTTGGAAACCCATCTGGGCAGATTAGGGGCGACACATTGCACAAAGTAAAGGGTCGGTTTTTTAGAGTGTGACGCGGGGTAATAAAACACCATCAGGGGTCAAGAAGCGACAATGGACCCGCAGAGGGCAAATTTCGAGACCAGATGGCTACTCCCCCGCCTTTTTAGTCGGACAAAAGGGGATTTTAACCAAGGGTACAAGTGTTTTGCGAAAAATTTAAGGACCTTCGGCATTATAGGGGTCCTTGGAGGAAGACTATATCAGCCCTTAGTGCTTTAACACTCCCTCAAGGGCCCGCGTCGCTTAGTGATCGAGTTTAAAAACCCCTTTTTATTAGAGTAATGCCGCAACCATGGTTGAAAGCTTCCAACAAATTTTTTTAAAGCTAGCTGGTTTTAGTTCGCGGGACCCCAAAAATCGAAGCGGCCTAGGCAGGGGGAGTACTGTCTTAGCTTTAAAGGGGAAAGGGGTGACACCGGGTGGGAAAGGGGGACAAGGACAAACTAAAAAAAAACACTCAGTAACTTACAGATTCAAAAACCACTAATAAAACCAGAAAGTGATTCCAGACTTCAGGAAGTTAGTTCCAGAGTCGGCAGCACCCTGGTGTCGGAGGAAGTGGAGGTGTGTGACAGATTCACCTAGAGAGACCCAAACAAGAACCTGAAAAAGAAAGGCTCCTACCTATGGCTCCCCCCTCCAAAAAATCAATTTTTTACCAGTTCCTGACCTCCCAGAAACAGGGAAGGCAGCAAAAGACAATCGTAACCTGAGTGATATCCTAGGAGGATAGATCAAAATACAACGGTATATAAGCTGAATGCCCTAAATAGTGCTAACCCGGCCCTAAGCCTCAACCACCAGGTGCTCACGTGTCCAGGAGAGGCATTGACGCTACCTACTACTCTAACAAAATGAGTAACATCCCAGGCCCCAGAGGCCATTGAAACAACATGGAGGCATGCTCCTCATTGTGGGGGGGGAGCGTCAGGATCCCAGTACCGCGGGAGGCTGTCCAGGAGAGTGTCATTTGCGGGGGGGGGGGGGGGGACCAACTGCCAGGAAGGGGGGGGGGGATGAGCAGGAATGGACAGTTCCCAATCATCCATTTTCAGCTGGGGGATCTTAAGAACTTCGCAGAAGGTCACCAAGTCTGAGTGTGACTTAAGGGGAGCTAAAGCGGCCCCCCTACGACCCCGTAAGCGCCAAAGGGAAAAGTTCCATCGATAGGGAATGTGCTGGTCTTGAAGAATCATGAGGAGAGGTCTCAAATGTCTGCGCTTTTGTAGGGTGATCCAGGAGAGGTCTTGGAAGATCTGAATCATGGAGCCTTGAAAGACCGCGCCCCCCTAACCTTCTCCATGAGTGCCTCCTTTAAGGAGTGATCATGAAAACAGCAAATGATGTCCCTGGGTAACGGAGAGGAACCCTTAGGACGCAAGGCCCTGTGAGCTCTATCGAGCTTGAAGGTGGGGGGTGACGCTGGGCCCATAACTGTGGAGAACAAAGAGTCCAGAACTTCCTGCAGGTTTTCAGCACCTTGGGGTTTAACACCTTGTCGGGACATTTCGTTCACAGTAGACAGTTGCGCCGAGATGGCAGGATGGATTTGAGCAAGGTATTGGCGCGTGTGATCCTGGTCAGTTTCTAGGGTATCCACCCTGGAGGATATCATTTTAATATCATGCCGGAGGGTTGGTCCCAAAGTATTAAAGCACCTCGAAAGTGAAGCTCTTGTTCCCTGGTCTGGAGTGGAGTTGATGCGCTCCTGTTCAGCGGGGTCCGAGGCCGTGGTGTGCGTCCCCTGAGCCTCCGGGGAACCCCGTAGCGATGGCGCCGGCGATGGTGAAGGCGCGGGAGTGGCTGAGCCCTGAAGGAAGGCTCCAAGGGAGTGCGGCTTGCCGGGCTAGTCGCTGACCTTCCGGGAGTCTTCACGGGCAGGGTGGGTCTCTCCTTTACCCATTTAGGGAGGCAGGCTGAGGGGGGGCAAAAGCGTATTTAATGGTCTTCTTCCCCGGAGCTCTTCACCTAGACGGCCATCTTCCTCGGCTTCCGGTCACGCCCCCCCCCCAGATGGGTCTTTATATAGAGGGGAGAGAAAAACCTGCAGATGGGGCTTTATATTGAGGGGACGGGAAACTGCTGGGTTCAACTGTGTATATTTTTATACTTTTCAGCAGAGAGTGGAGCCGGCTCTGTTCCCTGCTGTTACCGGGCGGGTGGGAATTAAACATTGGGCAGCCAGCCCCCTATGACGCGGTATTACTGAGTATTCCCGCTATATAGAAAACTTAACCGCACCAGAAATGTAAAAAACATTTCTTCTGTTACTATTTTCTTAGACCGATAACGTTTTGATTTTTCCTCCGGGAGAGCGGTATTGTGAAAGTTGTGATGGTTTCGCTTCTTGGCGGGATAAGAGCTATTTTTTTGGGTGTTATTTTTTACTATTTTTTTTTTAACGTTTTGATTCTGTTTTATTCCATTTTCTCTGGAGGCGGGATGACCGATTTCAGATTTAATAACCGTTTGTTAACCATCTCTGTAGACGTCAATAGAAAATCCACCCATTAAATCTACACTGGCGGTTTTTCTACTGAGGGAGGTTTTCACACGCACCAGCATTTCAAAGATGCTCAAAACATGCACAATCTTCCACTTCGTTTTTTTGGGGGGACGGTGGGGCTAGTCAACGGTGAATGGGGATGGGCGAATCCACAAACCCGGACAGAACCGCCCCCAAAATCATTGAAAAGATATATAATACCCCCAGACCATGACCACATATCACCACCACATAGTGACTTAATAATTCCACCACATCATGACCACATATCACTATCCACATAAATACTGAAATAATACCACAACACCAGGACAACATATCACTATCACATAGTGACTGAATAATAACTCCACACCTTGACCACATATCATCACCACATAGTGACTGAATAATACTGATACATTGTGTCCATATATCACCACCATATATTGACTGAATAATACCACAGCATCATGACCACATATCACCACTACATAGTGGGCCGAGTAATACCACTACATATTACCACGCATAGTGACTGAATAACACCACAACAGCACAACCACATATCACCACCACATAGTGACTTAATGATATTGCCACACCATGACCACATATCACCACCACATAGTGACTGAAAAATACCACAACACCATGATCACATATCATCACTACATAGTGACTACATGACACCCCAACATCATGGCCACATATCATCATCACATAGTGATATATCACCCCACAACATCCTGACCACATATCACCACCACATAGTGACTAAAAAATATCACAACACTATGACCACATACCTCCACCACATAGTGACTGAATTATACCACCACACGATGACCACATATCACCACCACATAGTGACTGAAAAATACCACTACACCATGACCACATATCACCACCACATAGAGAATGGGAAATACCACCACACCATGACCACATATCACCACACATAGCAACTGAATATCACCACCATATCAAGGCCACATGTCACCACTGCATAGTGGCTAAATAATACCGCCACATATCACCACCACATAGTGACTGAAAAATACCTCCACAAATCACCACCAGCAGGCTACCACTGTAGCTAGGTAGGTATATAGAGTGATTGTAGATATATATACCCCCTGTAGGTAAGTAGATCCCTGTAGGTATATAGAGCACTTGTAGGTAGACATATAGGTCCCTGGAGGTAGGTACACCCCCTGTAGGTATATAGAGCCCTTGTAGGTGTGTAAGCTTCCTGATTGTTAAAAAACAAAAAACAACAAGATACACACCTCTCCCCATTCCACTGTCAAGCTACACTTCCTGATTTTGGCCTAGGAGACACAGTGATGCAGCAGGTGGGACCGGCACATCACCTCTCCTGTGCTACTTATTGCACTGTGGAGTTCGGAGCCCGGATGGGTCCCTGCTGGATCCCGGACTTTGAGGCATCTTTTTAGCTGTATGGGCGTCCTCAGGACATGCACACAGTGGAAGACTGGCAGTGAGTGTGTCACTCCCAGTGCTCCCCGGAGCCAGTCCGACACTGCATGTGCTTGGGCAGGACCCAGAGCACTGCTTTCTCCCGCTTCCCCCGGATCCTCCTCCAGATTTAGGTTTTTTCTGTGCAGTTAGGGATGACAATAAAATTAATTTTTGCCTCGAGGGTCCCGAAAAGAGAAACCAATATTTTTTTTACAATTTCAGCAGTAAAAACGGAAGAAAGACGGAAGCGAGAGACGTGAGCGGAGTCCACACAGCCAGATCCGAGGAGTCTGATCAGCCAATGCCTGAAAGGGCAAAAGTATCCCGCCCCCCTCTTCTTTCCTTCCATGCAGACACAAAGAAACGGATCCGCACTCCCGCAAACGCAAAGAGACAGTTAACAGTGAATTTAGGAATTGTTTCACTCTGCGCTTCTGCTACATTCAGGAAAATATAAAAAACTGAGCTCTCGGAAATGCAGCAAAAACCGGAGCCGCTAACCACTTCCTGCCCGGCACTCCCCTTTCCTTAGTCACGCAAATTTTTTGAACGCTTAACTTTTCTTTGGAATTTTGTCCCCCTTTTTCTGTGTTGGCTAATTTTTACATTAATTTTTTTAAGGTTTATATTAATATGCGGGAAAACGTAAAAATAAAAAAAACAATTTAAAAAGTTGTTTTTTCTTTTTTTTTTTTTTAAAAATTTTTAATTTTCCTTTTTTTTTTTCTTTTTATTTTATTTTACATACTTAGGCTTTTTTTTTAATTTTTTTTTTCATTGATTTTTTTTTATAATTCCCCCGTACTGTTGTACGGGCAGCCCCCCGGGTTATGAACGGGGATAGGACTGTGGGTTTTTTTTCTAAGTTGAATTTTTTTGTAATTGGAAACAGGAAATTTTATTAACGTAACCCAGCACATTTTTTTTTTTTTTAGTTTTGGATGGCGGGGAAAGGGGTTTTTACTTTTGTTTTGCTGTCTTGTCCCTTTTAAAGAAGATTTACCTCATGTGTGCAGTGGCATGGGAACTTTCTTTCCACAGCTCTATCTGCTTGGAAAAGGAACTAAAAGGGCCCCACATCCCCCATAAGTTCCGTTTGGAACTAGGGGGGGAAAATGTAAGTCGGGGACTGGTCACTTTTTATATATAAAGGGGTTTTGGCCACAAAGTGAGTTGTTTTTCCCTTATCGGGCTCAGGAGAAAATAAAAACAAATCAAAACCTTCAGAGGGGAGAGGGGGGGGGGTGACAGCAGGAGCACGAAGGAGAAAAAAGGGGAGCTCTGCAATGTTCACTCAAAAAAAAACATTACCCCCCGTGGTTGTCTATAAGCCAAAAAGCCTCATCACTGCATTTCCCCACATTCCCTTGGGAAGCCATTCATGTTCCCTGTCATTGATAAAAGTGCAGACAACGCAAGCGCGGCCAGATAGCTCCTCAGCTCCTGTAAAGGGGAGTGGTGTGTTAATGGAATTTTAAGAACTAAGGGCATGTAAAGAAAGCTGAGCTCTCAGAGTGTCAGGGGTGGGCCCGCCCCCCCCGCCCCCGGGTCGGGGGCACACCGGGGTCCCCGCCAGCGGCACCCCGCCCGCATGTGGGGCGGTGGGCACGTCCCCCCCCGGGGGGCCCCCACCTTCTTTTACCCGGCCCGTCCTGTCTCTGCTCACCTCCCGGCGCGCGCGTTTCCCGAATCTAAGGGCCCCGCCCCGGCTCGTAAAATTTTAAAAGGGGCCCCATTTGCCCGGGGTTTAATTGGCTATTGCCGGTCAGCCTTATTTAAGCCTGCCCCTTTCCCTGGGGCTGTTGCCGGTTCTTTAGTCCCATTTAGCCTACGGAGAAAGCGTTCCAAACCTTGTTTTACTTCCGTGTACGTACCATTAGCTTCCGTCCTGGGACCCGATCTTGCCGCCTGTCCTACCTCGCCTGCCCGCCCACAACCATTGCCGCCTGCCCTGCCCTTTCCCGCCTGCCCCGACTACGACCCTGCCTAAATTTCTGCACCACGCATATTTTTGGCTTCCCCGCAAGCAAGTCACTCAGGGAAACGACCGGGTAGACTCCCGCCGCAGCAAGTCCTCCCGCTTTGCGGGGGGGCTCGGGGTGAAAACCGGGACCTACTTAGTTTTCCGTTCCCCTGGCTGGCTTACCCCATCGCTTGCGGCGTCCGGGGTGGTTTCACTTCTACTTTGGGGTACTGACATAAGATCCGGGCCCATGGTCCCCCAAGGTGCCTCTCCCGGGGAACGCTGACCTCCCCCCATTGGGCCCCACAGTCGAAACAAAATTCGTCAGAAGCCCGCAACACCCCACCCTACCCCCATGATGCAGCAGTTCCGGGCCGCCCAGCAGCAGAAAAAACCGCTCTTCCCCCTGCCCCCCCTTCCGCTCCACCGCTGGTCCAGGCTCCGTCATTTTTGCCGCCAAAATTGATGGGGACCCCAAAGGCCCTGCGGGGGTTTTTATCCCCCAATCCCCTGATATTTTGGGCCAATTTTCCCTCCAAAAAAAGGGGGTCCTGGCCCCGGGCTACTCCCCTCTGGGACGGGGGACGATGGGTCACAGCCAACCGGCTACCTTCCCTACCAGTTAGGAGGTATTGAGGAACCGGCCGGGCTTCTCGCCGAGACCCCCTTTGCAAAACCCTGCGCCAAGGGGGGATTTTTCCGTAGGCATATGCCTTTGTTTCCGACCTTGGCTCCGATTACGGGAATGAGCGGCGTTGACTGCCCCTTAAAAAAGGGGCCTCTCCAGCCGCGGTGGATCCCTATCTCCCCGGGATCTCCCTCTTCCTTGAGTACCTTATCCCCCTGGCCCTGGGATTAAAATCCGTTTCTCGGAACCCAGGGGGAACTCCGGCAGGAAGGGGGAACAGGCAGACCCGCCGTCTCCCTCTTGGGGTCCAGTATTTCAAAGGCCGCCTCTTTTGCCCTCTTAAACCTGCCGCCGGGAAGCCATGGAAGTGGATAGAGCCGCCTGTTACAACGGAGCTAACCAAAGACTTGAGGAGAATCTTTGTCTGTACTGGGGCAGTGCAGCCAAATTTCCCAGATCTGCCCCACTGCGCCCTGGCCCCGGGGAAAGGGGCGCACCTGGGGTCGAGGCGAGGCGTCCCTAGGTGGAGCAAGCCCTCTCCTCGCCTGACCATGCCCGTGACGTCGGCACGGGGGGCCGGGTTCCCCCCAGTTTTCACCTACTGCTTTTCCTGGATTTGGGGGTCTGCGGGAAAATTTCTTGGACCTCCCTGGTTCCCAGATAAGCTCCCGGGATCCGCCTGGAAAGCCCCTTTATCATTCCTCTGTCAGGGGTGAGATTCTCAAGGATCCAATTCGGTTCCGGCTGAGCCCTGGTCCTCAAGTAGGGGGTCTTGCAAAAGGAGAGACTTGCGTTCTACGTACTACCCCGTTCCTCCCCCCCTTCTCCGGGGTCCCCCGTGGTTGAAAACCCATGCTCCCGTGCTCGATGGGAGGGGCGAAGCCCGGTTGGGGGTTGGGAGTGTAGCTCGTTGTTTGGTGGCCCCTCCCCGGTGCTTACCCTTCTCCGGGGTCGTCTAATCGTGAGGGGGGCCCCCCCCCACCTCCCAAAGCCTTCGAAGACTCTTTTGAGAATCAAGCTAAAACTTCCCCCCCCATCCCCATATGAACTGTCCTATTGATCTGGGGGCCCCCGGGACGTCCCCGCCACTGGCGGGGTTTCCCCCCTTTTGGTACCTGAGCCCTTGGGTTTGGGTCTACATATTCAAGGGAATCCCCAAAGGGGTTCATCCGAAGTCCTCCCTCTCCAGCTGGGGGGGGGGGTTTCTTTTTGTGGCTAAGAAGACGGTATCTACGCCCTTGCATGACTATCGGGCCTCAAAAATCCGGTAAAGAACCGCTACCTCTCCCCCTGACACGGAGCTTTTTTGACCGGGGCTACGAGGTCCCAAAGACTTTCTAAACTGGACCTGCAGGGCCTATAACCCTTTTGAAAAAGGAGGGCGATGATGGAAGACCCCTTTCAACACCCGCAGGGCATTCGGTATCTGGGCATGCCCTTTGGGCTCTGCAAAAGCCCCGGGCCTCTTCCCAAAAATTTGTTAATGACTCTTTGGGACCTCCCGTACACTGCGTGGTTTTTGTATCTAGACGCATTTGGTTTCTCCCCCCCACCCTTTGGTCCCTCAAGTTTACTACGCAAGTCCTCAGAAAATCTGGGGCCCAAAGCCCTTTTTCCAAATTAAAATGCTGTTTCATCACGTTCCCATTCCCGGCTAACCATTTCCGAAAAGGGCCTGCGAGGGCCCCACAAGTTTGTCCCCCCGTCCTCAGTGGGCCCCGCCCCGGGGGTCTCCGGCCTACAAAATTCCTGGGGTTCGCCACTATTAAGGGAATTTTTACCAAATTTTTCCTGCTGGCATCTCCCCCCAAAGGCTTTGGGCCAAGAAAAAGCCAATCCAAAGCTTGGCCACCAGCGGAGAGGAAGCCTTTCCCAAGTTAAATCGCCCCTTTGCCTCGCGCCCGGGACTCTCCCGGCCAGATCAAACAAACCCCTTTTTCCTCGAAGTGACGCCTCCCCCGGTGGGGGGCCGGGGGCCGTACCCCCAGAAAGGACCCAAAGGCAAGACCCTCACTTGCGGGTTTTTTTCTAAAAAATTTTTCCTCGTTTAAAGGAAATTTCTCTATCGGGGACCTCTTACTGGCCCAAAACGGCTCTGGGAAGGTGGCGGTATCTCTTTGGGGGGGGCTCGTCACCCAGTCGCATTTATTTCCCACCAAAAAACCTGCTATACTTCAGCGGCTCAACCTTAAAATCCACGCCAGGCTCGTTGGTCTCTCTTCTTTTCCCCCCTTTATTTTTTTTCATTATTTTTGCCTGCGGAACGAAAATTCAAGCCGGGCCCCCCTCTCTCCCGCTTCGGATGTGACTGGGGGCGGTCCACCCCCACGGCACATTCCCCAGAACGGCTCATCTCTGCCGCACCGTAGTCTACAACGCATTCCCCCCGCAAGACATACGTTCCCCGCTCTCGGAAAAAGATATTGCTGGGGGCATTGCTCCCGTATGGGGGGGCACCCCGGAAATGCAGGGTCCTGTTCCTCATCCTCGGTTTTTACGGTGGGGCCGGGGCCGCCCAGGGTGTTCGTGAGTTCGTGGAGTCCTGCGTTCCGTGCCGGGAAAAAGTCTCCCTTTCAAAAAGAGGTTGCCCTTCCCCCTACCTATACCAGTGTCCTTGGACCCATGGGCCAGGGTTTTACACGGATCTCCCTCCTTCCCCTGGCAAAAACCGTGATTTGGGTGGTGGGAAGACCGGGTTTTTAAAAAAAGTCCCACTTCACTCCTCTGCCGGGCCTTTCCCCCCAGCCCCGGCCCCTTTCCCGTTTATTTTTTTTATTTTTCGGGCTGCATTTGGGCTTCCCCGGCACATGTGCGGACCGGGCGTTTTAATTTGTCTCCCGATTCTGGGCCCCCCTCTGCAAACCCAATGCAAATGAAATTGGACTTTTCTTCCCTCCCCCCCAGCCAATGGGAGGTAGAGAGAGTAAACCAACCCTATTGCTACCTGCGCCACTTTGTCTCCGCGGGGCCCGGATATTGTCCAGCCTGTTGCCCTGGGCCGGTTCTCCCATAACCTTTTGGACTTGGGGGTTCCCGCCGGAGCTGCTCCTTTCTTTATTGCTACGGCGCATCCCGCCCACCCCCCCCTTTTGTGCCCCCCGAGGTCCCCGCTGGAGGGGCGGTCCAGGACCGACAGCTATCGGAAGCAGAACCCCAATCCTACTCCGGCTTTTGCCCGCACCAAGGCACAAGCCCACAAAAAGCGAAGACCCCCGCCAACCTTCTGCCAGGTACAAGGTGTGGTTGTCGGCTAAATAATACGTTTCGGGGTTTCCCCCCTATAAGCTGGGTCCCCGGGGCCATTTTGAGGTGCTTTGGGGGCTTAATCAGTGGGATACAAGTCCGCCTTCCTCCCATATGAGGGTCCCGAACTCCTTCCAGTCCGCTTCTAAAACCCGGGCATCCTTAAAACCTTCTCTAGGGGACTTGCTCCCCCCTCCCCCCCTGAGGCCGATCCACCGATGCTTTCGGGAAAGGAATTCTTGATGTGAAGATGGCAGAGGGAAGGGTTTTTTCTCATTAGGGAAACGGGGAAAAGGTCCTGGGAGCCAGAAAAAAAAATTCTGGATCGTAACATTTTCGAGGTTCCTCCAGGCCAGAAAGAGGGGAGGCCAAAGGGGGGGGGGACTGTCACGGGGGAGCCCGCGACCCCCCCCCCGGGTCCGCGGGCACACCCTTTGGTCCCCGCACAGCGGGACCGCCGCCCCGGGAGTCCCCGTCAACCCCCCCACCTTCTTTCTTTACCCGGGCCCCCCCCTCCTGTCTCTGCTTTCCCGCCCCCGCCGCGCTTCCCGACATCTAAGGCGCCGGGCCGCCGGTTGTGAAATTTAAAGGGCCAGTGACGGGGAATTGCTATTGCCCGTCACTGCCTTTTTAAGCCCCCCCTTCCCCGGGGCTGTTGCCGGATCTTTAGTGCCATTTAGCCTACGGAAAGCGTTCCCAAAAATTTTTCTGACTTACGTGTACCGTACCATTAGCTTTCCCTTCCTCGACCACGGGGATCTTGCCCCTGTCCCGACCCCACTGCCCGTCCCCACCACGAACCTTGCCCGCCGCCCGACCCTTTTGCCTTCCCCACTACGGCCCGCCTGACGATTTTTCACCAGCATACTTTGGCTGCCACCGAAGCAAATCAGTCAGGGTAACGACCCCGGTAGACTCCCCCGCAGCAAGTCCACCCGCTTTGCGGGGGCTCTGGTGAAAAACCGGGACCCACTTAATTCCGTTCCTGGGTGGCTTACCCAACGCTTGGGGGTCCTGGATCCACTTTGTCCGGTTTCGGACACAGAGGCTTTATTTTTTTTTAATCAAATATATTTAAAAAGTTTATTAAATACCCATTTTGGAGGATCCTACGTTTAACATTACATCTTTGGGAAAAACCCCCTTTAAGACATTTTTTATTTGAATAATGTTTTTAAATTTTAAAGATGTCGGGGGGGGGGTTAAAAGTTTAGATCTGGGCTGTTCATTTTTTTTTATATTTATTTTTTTTGTTTTTGGTTTTTTTTTTTCTTAATTATGTTCCTTTGGGGGTTAGACTTTGTTTTTTTTGATTTTTACATTTTTTATATATACATAAGAGGGGAAAAAAAAAAAAAATAAAAAAAAAAGTTTGTTTTTCAAGAGTGAAAGCTAAAATAAGTTTTGTTATCACGTCACTTTTATATTCAGGACATTTATATTTAGATGATATAAAGTTTTAGGGCGACAGGTCCCATTAGGGCTGCACCATTTTTTGGGTGTATTTTGCATCAAAAAACTGTAGACGCCGTATTCTCTATATAAATGAACTGTCGTACACCAGAACTAGGCACATTTTCCCCCAGGCATGACACTTTTGAATGCGCCTAAAGTAGATGCATCAAATATCCTAACAATGATATGCTATGTACCTTTTTTTTGTATACGCCTAAATTAGGCGCATTACATATGCTGTACAAGGCATAGCACACGGCAGATGTTTGACAGGTTTATTTATTCAGGCGCATTATACACTCATTTAATGCGCCTTAAAACTGGCATGGAAGCGCCACTTTTCTGACATGTCACCCATAGTGTTGTCAAGGGCGGGGCTAAATGTTGCGATTTAGGCTGTTAATTTTTTTTTAGATTTTATTTTTTTTTGTGTATTTTTTTTTACTATTACTTTATCTTACCCACATTAGGCTTTATTTTTATTTCATTTTTACATTCAAATTTTTTTTACTTTATATGAGGGAGAATAGTAGTAAAAAAAAAAAATTAAAGTTTGTTTTTCATACTTTTAAAAATATTTTTCTAATTAATTAATTTATTTATTTTAACAGCAAAAGCTGAAATAAGTTTTTTCCATTTTTGTCACTTTTAGGCAGGGTTCACACGGCTTATTCACGCCGTAATTGTGGGACGGATTTCGCCCGCAATTACGGCGTGTGTACGGGGGAGAAGGGGGGGGGGCGGCAGCTCGCCAGCCCCATAGACATTATCCATGTCACTTTCTCCCCGCTCGCCGTATTTCGCGAGCGGGGAGAGGAGACAGAATCCATAGTTCTCTATGAGAACTGCGGATTACCATAATGACAGGGACAGATTTCAGCTGTCGTTGCGCGCAGTACGGCGCGAATTACGGACTGAAATCCATCCCAAAATCAGTCGTGAACATAGCCTTCTGTGATATAAAGTTTGAGGGTTGTCATGAGGGCACAAAAAGTTGCATTCATCTTTTAAGTTTTTTTTTAAAAAATTTTTTATTCTTCGTGTTCCCAATCAGACTCATAGGCAACCCTTTAACCCCTAGGAAATCAATTAGACTCCTATTTCATTTAAAAAATGCTCTGATTGGGGCACGGGTTCTGATTGGTTGATATGGGTTCTATGATTGCTATGGCAAAAAAGAAAATCATAGACCTAGACAGTTTTATACATGTCCACCCCAAAAAGGGGTTTTTCAGGGGGGGGACTAAAAGCTGTGATTGGGGCTAATTTTTTTTTGTTTTTTTTTTAATAATATCTATTTGGGGGGGTGTGTGTGTTGGTGTGTGTGTTTGTGTGTGTGTGTGTGTTGTGTGTTTTTTTTCTATTTTTTTTTACTACTGTGCCTCTTTCTCCCCCATCTATAGGATCAGGACTTCTGAGGGAGTTTTTTACTTATTTTTTTTTTTTTTCCCCCTTGTTGTTAAAGTGCCTCAGTTAAGGGGGGAAAACAAGGTAACACCCCCTGTACCAAAAAAAGCTGATTTTAGCTATAAGACCCAGCAGCTCCTGCATTACCCACCCCCAATGACAATGACTCAGAGCGATCTAGATCTGATAACACAAAGCTTCTGCGTTTCCGAGCCCCGGTGATCACATGACTGCAGAGTGATCTTATCTGAAAACCAGCGCTCCTGCCGTTTCCAAACCCCCAAAACACAGACCACAGACTGATCTTATCTGATAAGACCAGCAGCTCCTGCAGA
>JAODAL010068550.1:0-16752 GCA_025379985.1 Phyllomedusa bahiana
ACTCACTTAGAAACCAAAATAGCTAAAAGGGTTATATACCAAACCTAACTTTAATTTTTAGCCCACCATATGAGACCCTAAAATAAATTTAGACCACAGAGCAGACGACTAAATAATTCAAAAATAATTCAAACCCCTAAGCAGACCTCTAATCAAATTCAGACTTCAAAGCAGACCCCTATGTAACTATGTAATGCTAGAATAGTTACATAGGGGTCTGCTTAAACGAATGCTCCAAATTTAGACCCCAAGCCAGATGCCTAAATTCAGACACTTAAATATATTTACCCTCCTCTCTCCCAAGCCAGGACCCAGTGCGATGGCTCACAGAGATGAAGAGATGGTGCAAACACAGTGTTGAATGGTGTATATACAGAAGCTAACATCTTAACTCCTTTAGATAAATAACTTAAAGTAGTTTATGTCAAACCAATACATATAATTATTATGGTTAAGCATCTCAACCCTGATCCTATCTATCTATCTATCTATCTATCTATCTATCTATCTATCTATCTATCTCTGTGTCAAAATCAAAATAGGTGGCTAAATAGTGGCTAAATGGGAATTCTTAACAAACAATATCCCCCTGTAACCTTTATTTAATGTATAAATATTAAGATGCCAAAAAGTGTTTGTTTTCTATGATAGTGAGGAAGGTAAGATTACTTGTTATTTTACATAAATCTAAAATATAGAAACTGAATTTTAACCCCTTAAGCATCAGGCTTGAAAAGGCCTTAGGGTATGTTCACACGGCATTTTGGATCCGTTTTGGATCCAAAAATCATATCCAAAAGTGCTGCATCAATCGCATCCAAAACACGTTCAAAACACATCCAACATGTATCCAACACGCAGATGCATGTTTGGATGCATTTTGGCTGCAGCAGAAATGCACCCTTTAGTTTTAAATAGGGCTCCTGCTGCGTCTTTCAGATCTTTGAATGGATCCAAAAGACGCATCACAAAGACACATGTAAAACACGCAGCGGCGATCACTTATCTGAACGCTGATGCGTGTTTTACATTGAAAGCAATGTAAGTCACACTATACATTGTTAGATGCGTGTTTGGGCCCCTTTAGGGTCCAAAGCATTGATCCAAACACGTATCTATAAATGTATGTAAACACGGACTCAACGCGCTGTGTGAACATACCCTTAATGACCAGCTACATTTTTTAGTTTTGCCTCCCTGCGTTATCATGTCATAACTTACTTTTATTTTTTCAACGAAACAGTTGTTTGAGGGTTTGTTTTATGCGGGAGAGGTTGTAGCTTTTGACGGGAGAACAATTTGAGTTCACATAAGTTAATGTGTAATTAAAAAATAATAATTTTGCAACATGAACATACTAAAACAGCTTTTCAGCATTTGTTTTTTAAATGATTTTTTACACCATTCACATTTTACACTAAACTGTTAGATTAATTATACATGTCATTATGGTCATGGGGATATCTTATATGTGAAATGTATGCACATTCATTTTATTGTTAAATATTTATTTTAATTTTATTTTATTTTTTCCACACTTTTTTTAATATTTTTTCCAATTAAGGGATAACTTTTGTATACTTTTTTTTACACTTAGTAAAGTATTAGCATACTCCTGTGTGCTAATACTGTACATTATACTGTGTGTCAGTATGAAACAGGCTGCTGTCAGGGCAACACACAATGTGCCCTGACCGGAGGTATACTATGCAAACAGTCCTGGGGCTACTCTAGGGGCCACATGTATGAAAACTGTCTAGGTCTAAAATCACTTTGTTGCCCATAGCAACCATTCAGATTACTCTCTCATTTTTCCATAGCACTATATGAAAGAAAAGGGGTGCTCTGATTGGTTGCTATGGTTGCTTGTAGACCTAGACAGTTTTCACACATGTGAATCCCGGTGACCTGATGGAGCAGGGGAATCCCTTTTGTATCAAAGGATTAAATGGCAGGGATTGTAGGCTTCCATTCACAGAGACTGCTCTAGGAACGGAGCTGTTAACTACAGCTCTGTTCCTAGTATAGTTTCAGCTGCAAACCCCCTTTGTAGACAGCAATTTTTTTTGCCGTCACTGCCGACAGAAAACACAATACATCTGCCATCAAAAGACAGTGGTCGGTCGTTAAAGGGTTAAAAATATCAATGCATAGTGGTCTAGGGGAAAACCTTGAAAGGGTTTAAATAGCTTTCTGTGCAGTAATATCATGGTGTGTTATCAGTCAAGTTTGCTACTTCTGAACATGCACACCAGTGTTACATACACCTGCCCTTCTACTGGCTTTAATCTGCCTTCTATGGAAATACAAAGATTACATAATGTATTCACTCTGTGATTATTTTATGTTTGTTGGCTTTGCACTTGCTGTCCACTGGCACCCTAATGCTGTTTGCTCTGTGCCAGCCAATGCCAACTGCGCGGGTCCTTTGTTGCTATTTCCCTGCAAATAAAGTTAATGGAGTTGGGAACAGTTCTGTAACATCAGATGGCTGAGCTGGCTGCAGTGCTAGGCTGTATGCCAATACCATATGCCCACTAGCTTTTGGCATGAGAAAGACAAGTCGCTGCTTGTGTTAGTTATTTGTGTTCATTGCATATTTATTGAAAGGCTTCAGTAAAAACACCAACCTTTTCATGCTGGAAATATTTCTATGTATTAAAACCTCTAGAGATTTTACAAAAGATCAATCCCCACATGGATGATAAAAAAAAAAAAAATCAAACATTCTTAAGCCATTTTCCCAGTTTAACTGGCATCTCTGTTGAATCAAAACACAAAAAAACTCTATGTGCCCCTTTTGTGTTGAAATCAAAATCCTTCTATGTCAGTCTACATACAAAGTATGAAATGATAGGTTGTTTCACTTCAGAAAGAAAGACGCATGAAGTGGGTTTTATGTAAAAACTTAAAGGCTTAAAGAAATGTAATTTTGTCTTTTAATTTATTTCTTTTTAACATAATTATAATTCCAATATATATTAATACCCACACATACTTTTCAAGTGCTCAAGATGAGCAGCTCAGTTGTTCTCAGGAAAAAAATAGACAACCTAAACTAGGGTTTTTGCTTTATTTGAATCAAAATCACTTTGGTACTTGGATTTGACATTGAAAATTGGATTCTCAACATTTTTTCATTTGTATAGCATAATGCAAAGTAGGATTTTAGTTAGCTAATCGCCACAGAAAAAGGGAGAACCAGATGAAGCTGTAGCTGCTGATCTCTTCATATTGAAAAAATGTCATTGTTATTTTTAACCATATAACAACCCTACTACATAATCAATGCTGTGTCTTTATGCTGCTATTTACAGTGTGAATGGAAAGACACCCAGCACTTAACAAGGACATTTGTAAGCCCCTCACTTGAGTTGTTATTGCTGCATCCTTCCTATTTGTGCATCAGTTTTGCAAGAGTTCAAATACAGCATTCCTGTTTATCTTTGTAAATTATCTGTGTAAAAGTAGATATTTTTGTTTATTGTCATTCATGCAAGCATAGTGCAGCTTGTTAATTAAAATGTTAATGTAATTTTGTTGTTTAGTAAAAGTAGCAATCCTGTTATTATCTCTTGTGCAGGCAAAGCAGAGCGTCCTAATTTTTGCCAGTTATGTAATTTTTAACCATCACTTCTCCAAATTGCTATCAAGTCAGTTCAGCCTCCTGACTGTAAGCCAGGAGGTACTGGAGGATGTTAGACTGTAGCAATGGAAATCTCATGCTTGGCCAAAATGTCAGTCAACCAGGAGATTCTTAGGCAAGAATATTTTTTATGGTAAGGAAAATGCACAGCAACATCCACTGGGACGGGTAGGGAGGGGTTAGTGAGAGTTGTAACAAGACTTACCTGTAGCCAAAGATGAATCCACTGGTTATGTATGGATTTGGCAAATGGATATGCCATTTAGCTTAAACTAAAACTCCTCCTTTATTCGCCCTTGAACTGCTGTTCAGGAATTGGGTCTTTACTAAAGGGAACTCTGAGGTCACGACCCCCAACACAGTCTTCAGTATCAAAACTGACCATTTCTGATGCAAGGGAGAAGCATCAGGCAATATTTTTCTGGTCAGACAGGTAATAGGCAATAATTTGATCATCACAAAATTGAGACTAGAGTTTAGGATAGGCAGAAGTCAAGAAGGGTAGTCATATACTAAGCTAGTTCAGAAGCAGAAAATCACAAAGTAGATATAGTACCATGTTTTAGATAGACATGGAAAAATACTGCAAAGTAAGAATGCTTTACAAAATTAAAGTGCTAATAGTTTATTTTTATTCATTAAGAAATTACAAAGTAAATGAACAAAAGTGAAATCAAAATGTAATACATTTTTGGTGTGACCATCTTTTGCCTTCAAAACAGCAAAAATTCTTCTAGGTGCACGTGCACAAAGTTTTTGAAGGAACTCGGCAGGAAGATTGTTCCAATTATCTTTGGAGATTATGCTGAGATCATTACTCTGTGGAGGTCATCTTCACTTCCAGGAATCTAAAGGCAAAGGGTGGTCACTAGGGATGAGTGATATTATCGACAAAAGTTGAAATCGGCACGGTTTTTAGGCTGATCGGAAATTGCCAATCACGCGATATTTTAGGTGACAATCTTACAGATAATCTATTACTATCGCGCCATTTTCAGAATTTCCTGTCATTTTGGTGGCCAGCCAATCAGCTCCGATGATAGAGGGTGGTGAGGAGGATGTACAACGTCACCACTTTGCAGTGTAACAGGTGACCTCGTTTTATCTATGCTTCTGCATTTCCTGTTTGAGCTCATACTCTGTCTATCACACTTCACAGCAGGACGTGTCTCTCTGCGTTTAAACCAATAGCTGTTCTAACAGCACTGATAGTCTATTCTAATACAAGAAACCATCCACCTACAGCGGAGAATAGCGTTAGAGTAGAGAATGTCCCGGCTTATTGAGGTAGAGTAAGTGTTAAGGATATCTACTGGTGTGTCCAGCTTCAGGGGGAGGGGGGGGGAGAGGCGTTTATAACGAATGGAGATATTTTGCAGCTCAGTGTGTTCTGTGATCTTCAATTGAAAAAGCATTGTTTTCTACCACTTTTTTGGCCAGAAGACCTCTGATAGCAGTTGAAATTGTCTCTGTGTTTTCAGATCTATTGCAATCGCTGCGTGTCAGTGTTCCCAAAAACCGGCTTAACTTATCCCTATAACGTTTAAATAGTTTTACTGAAGTCTGTGCGTCTGTTTGGCTCAGTTGTACGCATTTTGTGTAATACATATTTGATAGTAAATTACGCCTGTAGTCAGTGGTGCGAAGGCTGCCATAGTAATCCATATAATATTTAAATACTCTTATTGCAGTCCGTATGTCTCAGTTTGGTGCAAAGAGCTCAGTTGTACGCATATTGTGTTATACATATTTGATAGTAAATTACGCCTGTAGTCAGTGGTGAGAAGGCCGCCATATTAATCCATATAACTTTTTTAATACTTTTATTTCACTCAGTGCATCTCAGTTTGGCACTAATCATGCATTTGTACGATAGTTTGTTGAAAACTATCAACTGCAAGTCCTACTGGGCAGTTGTAAATCTCAGGGACTGAAGGAAGAACATTGTTGATTTAGTGTTATGGTTCTTCCACCAGACCGCATTTCACAGATATTTGATAGAAACAATTCTGTTTCTAATCCTAGTTGGTTGTAGGAAATTAGTGGGATTTAAGACTAGCTGTGATTTGCCGTCTTTCAATAAGAGACTGTCAAAAACTCTTCCATACCTGTTACATTTTTATATTTCTGAACATGGAGCAAACTGCAGGTGGTAAGTGAGCAAAGAAGGTGTAGGACATGGAGGTAGAGGTACGAGAGAAGGTGCTCCTTCCAGTACTGGCGACAACACGCAAGCCAGTGGATCGTCGGTTGCAGGACCGTCAGGCCTGTCATCGCTGGGTCGGTGCGCTGTGAATCTCAGTAATGAACAGCGTCGCCAATCGGTTCTTCAGTGGTTAATGCAACCTGCATGCTGCGGTCCAGAACAGGGATAGTCAATGTCCAGTTCAACTAAAATGATGGTTCAAATCATACTGCCTTCTGGCACTTTTTAATTTGTGGGTCATGCAGGTTTAAGGGTCAGGCTGTGGTACAGGACAGGGATAGTGAATAGTCTGTGACTTTTTTTCTGTGACTTTTGTTGCCTAATTGTCTTGCCTAAGATGTAGCATGTATCCAGTTTACTGTTGTGGATTTTAATTCCAGCTTCTCCACCCCTGTTTGAGTGTAAGAATGAAGGTGTTGTTC
The DNA here is from genome assembly GCA_025379985.1 of Phyllomedusa bahiana. Lineage (NCBI taxonomy): Eukaryota > Metazoa > Chordata > Amphibia > Anura > Hylidae > Phyllomedusa > Phyllomedusa bahiana. Next base: position 6,275 of record JAODAL010068550.1, read on the forward strand.
CTCTCCCATAGACTTTAATGGTCATCGGCGATAATCTGTTAACGACTATCGTCATGATAATTGACGGTATCGACTATCGACTTGATGACGATAGTTGACCCAATCGCTCATCACTAGTGGTCACCCCAGTTATTGATTTGATTCAGATTCCTTTTTGTTCATTTACTTTGCAATTTGTTAACTGATGTGAAAAAAAACTAAGAACACTTTTATGTTTGAAAGCTTCGTCATTTTGGAGCATTTTTTCTACACTTGCCAAAAATGCTTGTACAGTACTGTATGCCATTGCAGTCCTGTAACTAGTAGGCACCTATTGCTGAGGCAAAGGGATAAATGGAAGGTTCCCTTCTACCCATTATGGATATGTGACGTAACTGTACATCATAATGACAGTAAGGGAGGATGGAATTACAAACAGCATCCACTGCTAGCGGCCCTGATGTTTAAATATAAATTTCATCCTGGTCATTTAACCACTCAAATGCCAAGTTAAACACAAAGCCGTTAGAAAAAGTTTGGAGCTTCATTCCACTGTCCACTTCCTTAAGCAATATGATAGTAGGATGCTGACCAGTTGACATGGCAGCTGATGGCATAATGTCTAAGTCAGGGTGTAATAAGAGAGCCATAATTGTACACTATTCTGCAATATGTTGGTATTGCAAAATAGTTCACAAGTGATCACATCATCTACTGGTTAAGTACCTGCTGTGTGCAAAATACATGATATAATGATTTGCTACATATACTATGATATGAGTTGTGTGCATATGTTGTTTCATTACTAATGATACAACTTTACATGTGTAACGGCTGAGTAGTGGATCCACTGGACCACCGCAAGCGATGATAGCTAAGCCACGCCAGGGAACGGAATCTAAGTAGCCCCCGGTTTTCACCAGAGCCCGCCGCAAAGCGGGATGGACTTGCTGCGGCGTGGGGCTACCAGGTCGTCCCCCCTGACGTGACTTGCTTGCGGTGGCGGCCGAGGTGCAGCGAGGTACAGAGTCGTAGTCCGAGAAACGTAGTCGTGGGCAGGCAGAATGTCAGGGCAGGCGGCAATGGTTCGTGGTCGAGAACAGGCAGGAAGGTCCGGGCAGGCGGCAGAGGTACGGAGTCAGGAAACGTAGCAAAGGGTCTGGTACACGGTAGGGCGACAATATGATTCAGGAACGCTTTTCCTATGGCTCGGGGCAACATAGATCCAGCGGGGAATGACTGCAGAGCGACCCTTAAATAGGGGAGGCGTCAGGCAGAAAACCCAAATTTTTGGGGGACACTGTCCCTTTAAATTTACGAGAACGCGCGCGCGCGGGGCTAGGGAACGGGCACCCGCAGCCTGGCCGGCAGGAAAACGCGGGCGGGACAGGAAACGCGGCCCGGGGTAAGTTACCAGCAGCGGCAGACCCCCGGCTCTTTCCCCGGGGCCAGCGGCAGCACCCGCCCCCGGCAGGCGCCCGGGAGGGGGACCACGGGTGCGCCCGCGGCCCGCGGGCCGGAAGGGGGGGTCGCCGCTACAGTACCCCCCCCCTTAGGTCTCCCCCTCTTCTTAGGCTGAAGGAACTTACGGAGCAGGTCTTGATTCAAGATGTTAGACTCTGGTTCCCAGGACCTCTCTTCGGGGCCGAAGCCTCTCCAATCTACCAGAAAGAAACGCTTACCCCTGATGGTTTTCATGTCCAAGAATCCTTTACCTCAAAAACATCAGGGACTCTAGGATGGGAGACGGGGCAGCGCCCCTCTGGAGAATCGGTCAAGACCAGAGCTTAAGGAGGGAGACGTGAAAGGCATTAGGGATCCGGAGGGAGGGAGGAAGGCAGAGCTTATAGGATACCGGATTCCCAACTGCCGAAGCACTCTGAACGGACCCAGGAACCTGGGACCCAATTTTATAACGGGGGACCTTGAGGCGTAGTGTTTGGCCGAAAGCCACACTTTATCTCCAGGGCGGAATGTGGGGGAGGGTCTTTTTACTCTTGTCAGCTTGGGACTTCATGCGGGCGGATGCCTTGAGTAACGCTTGCCCGGTCTCACGCCAAATGACCCCGATATCCTGAACCTGGTTGTCCACGGCAGGAACCTCGGAGCTGAGGCCAAGGGGAGGGGAAAGGGCGGGGGTGACGTCCAAAGACCACAAGGAATGGGGAAGGGCCAGTAGAGTCGGAGTCCCGATGGATATGGGAAATTCGGCCCAAGGAAGCAGTCCGGACCAGTCGTCCTGGCGTCCGGACACAAATGCCGTAGATACTCCCCCTAAGATCTGGTTTACTCTCTCCACCTGCCCATTGGTTGGGATGGTATGCTGATGAGAAGTTCCAGTTTAATTTTGCAAGCGGGAACACAAGGCACGCCAAAATTTAGAGACAAATTGGACGCCTCGATCGGAGAAATGTGAGATGGTAAGCCATGCAGGCGAAAGTTTGTGCGAAAAAAATGACCCCCCAAACTGGGGAGCAGAAGGGAGACCAGGCAGCGGCACAAAGTGGGACATCTTCGAAAAAAGGGTCAGTGACCACCCAGATGACCGATTTCCCCGAGGAGGAGGAAGGTCCGTGATGAAGTCCATGCCTATGTGTGTCCATGGAACTTCCGGAACGGGCAGAGGGACTAGGGGGCCAGTGGGCCTATGGCGTGGAACCTTGTTTCGAGCACACGTGGTACAGGAGAGAACGAAGCCCTTTGACATCTTGGGACAGAGTCGGCCACCAATAATTTTCGGGAGATGATGGGCAAAGGTTTTTCCCGTATTCCGGGGGGCCCGGGCCAGGAGAGAACTATGCCCCCAACCCAGAATTCTCCTCCTGAGTGCGGGACGCACATAAGTTCTGCCCGGAGGGACACTACGGAGATCCACAGGAGCCACATGGACCAGTCGTTCAGGTGCTATGATATGCGGGGAACACCGGTTCCTCCCGGTAACATCAAGGCACGGGAAGAGGGCATCCGCCTTGACATTTTTCTCGGCCGGTCGGAAATGGATCTTAAAATCAAAACGAGAGAAAAAAGAGACCACCGGGCCTGGCGAGGATTTAAGCGCTGAGCCGTCTGCAGGTACTGGAGATTTTTATGATCTGTGAAGACACAAACGGATGTCGGGCTCCCTCCAACAAAATGTCGCCACTCCTCCAAGGCCAATTTTAGGGCCCAAACAGTTCCCGATCTCCAATGGCATAATTTCGTTCTGCCGAAGAAAAGGGTTTTTAAAGAAAAAAACCCGCATGTGACGGTCTTGCCTTTGGGGCCCTTCTGGGTCAGGACAGCCCTGTTTCCCACGGAAGAGGCATCAACCTCAAGGCGGGAAGGGGTCTCTCTGGACCCGGGGCGGCCCAAGATAGGTGCAGAGGAAAAACGCAGCCTTCAGACGGTAGATCGCCTCTTCGTCAGTCGGAAACCAACATTTAGGGTTGGCGTTCTTCCTGGTGAGAGCCACGATGGGAGCCACCAACGTAGAAAAGTGGGGGATGAATTGCCGGTGAAATTTGGGCCCGAATCCAAAGAACCGTTGAATCGCCGAGACCGGCAGGTCGCGGCCACTGCTGGATAGCGGAGAGTTTCGCTGGGTCCATCAGAAGGCCTTGGTCGGAGACTATGTAACCCAGGAAGGGAAGGCTGGCCTGGTGGAAGCGGCACTTTTTCCAGCTTAGCGTACAGTTGGTTGTCCCGCAAACGACGCAGAACCTGGCGTACTTGTCTCCGATGGGTTTTGTATGTCGGGCGAAAAAATCAAAAATGTCATCCAGGTACACAATGACGCTGGTGTACAGCAAGACCCCCAAATACTCATTGACGAACTCCTGGAATACAGCTGGGGCATTGCAAAGCCCGAAGGGCATCACGCGATATTCCAAAATGCCCGTCCCGTGTGTTGAATGCCGTCTTCCATTCATCACCCCTCGAAATCCTGATGAGGTTATAGGCTCCTCGCAGATCTAATTTGGTGAAAATCTTGGCTCCACGGAGGCGGTCGAAAGACTCGGGAAAAACAGGGGGGGGGGAGAGGGGTAGCGATTCTTCACCGTGATCTTGTTTAGTCCTCTATAATCGATGCACGGACGAAGAGAACCGTCTTTTTTCTGAACGAAAAAGAAGCCGGCAAACCCGGGGGGTGAGGAGGAACTTGCGTATAAATCCTTTCGCCAAGTTCTCCTGTATATAGGCCGACATAGCCTGGTCTCGGGCACAGAGAGAGGATAGACCCTAACCCGTGGGGACTGGGACCGGGAGGAGATCTATAGGACAGTCAACGACCGATGGGGCGGTAACTTCTCAGCCTGCTTCTCCCAGAAATACCATCTCCAAGATCCTGGTACTCCGCAGGCAGACCCCGTAGAAACTTGACAGAACGACTGGGGAGGAGAGATGGACACCGGGCGTGGTGCCACCAAACAGAGATCCTGGCATTCCCCATCCCCAACGAAGGACTTCGCCCGTCTTCCAGTCAAGTGAGGCGTGGCGTTGCAGCCAGGGGCAGCCCCACCAGGAACGCCGAAGAAGCGCGGGGCAGGACGTGGAAGCAGATCCTTTCCGTGTGTTTGGACCCCAACCCGGAGCGTCACGGGTCTGGTTTAGGAACTGGATGGAGTCGCTGAGGAGTTCCCCACTGACAGAGGAGAAAGAGCAACGGCTTTTCTAGACGGGTCCAAAGCGCAAACGTAACGAATACCAGGGAGGCAAAGAATAAAATTCCCGGCGGAGCCGGAGTCCAAGAAGCGAGACCCGAAGAGACAGGCCAGAATCTGTCGTTACCTCCACAGCAACATCAGTCGTGGGAGGAGGGCTGAGCACCTAGGGACGCCTCCCTACAGCCCCTAGGTGCGGGCGTTTCCCGACCGCTTGAGGACGCTGCGGGCAACTCCTGCGGAAATGGTCCGGGCTGGCGCAGTAAGCAAAGATTCTCCACCCTGCGACGGGTTTCGTTCGGACTCCGACAGGTGTGCCCGGGCCACTTGCATGGGCTCTTCAGTGGACAACGGCGGAGGAGGTTGCGGAGATCTCGGAACTCAGGAGCCAGACGAGGGAGGCGGCGGGGTTTGGCCAAGTCCCCGCTCCTGACGGAGCTCCTGCTGTCGTTCCGAAAAACGCACATCTATGCGAGTGGCAAGAAGGATGAGCTCCACTCAACGACGAAGGGAGATCTCTGGCTGCTAGGACGTCCTTTACTCTGCTCGAGAGACCCTTCTTAACGTGGCACAGAGAGCAGCTCATTCCAAGAGAGCTCGGAGGCTAGGGGCGGAAAATGAACCGCATATTCCCCTACGGAGGAGTCCCCTTGGCGTAGATTGAGTAGCGCCGTTCCCGCGGAAGATGCTCTTTCAGGCTCCTCAAAAACGCTGCGGAATTCAGGGAGGAAGGCCTGTAAGTCTGCGGTCACAAAGGGTCACTCCGGTCCCAAAGAGGTGTCGCCCCGGCCCCGGGCCTTCCCGGACAGCAGGCCCCACCATGAACGCCACCTTTGACCTCTCAGAGGGAAACTGGCCGGCCATCAGCTCCACGTGCATGGGGCACGCGTGATGAACCCCTACAGAGCTTCGAGTTTTCCGTCAAACTTGGACGGTAGAGGAGGCGGAGCTTCGGGCCACGGCTGCCAGCGGGATGACCGGGGTAGAAGGAGCCACCGGCGAAGAGGCAGGTTGCTGCGGTTCCTGGGACGCCAGGAGTTTGGGGCATCAAAGGGGGACAGCTTTTCCCAGTTGCTGGCTTGCTGCGCGATCTGCTGCGACTGTCGGGCGACAATGGTCGCGTGATCCACGAGGCCCTTTGGGAGAGCACCTTGGCGGGATCCAGGCTGGATCTAACTGTAACGGCTGAGTAGTGGGTCCACTGGACCACCGCAAGCGATGAAAAGCTAAGCCACGCCAGGGAACGGAATCTAAGTACCCCCGGTTTTCACCAGAGCCCGCCGCAAAGCGGGATGGACTTGCTGCGGCGTGAGGCTACCAGGTCGTCCCCCCTGACGTGACTTGCTTGCGGTGGCGGCCGAGGTGCAGCGAGGTACAGAGTCGTAGTCCCGAGAAACGTAGTCCCTGGGCAGGCAGAATGTCAGGGCAGGCGGGCAATGGGTCGTGGTCGAGAACAGGCAGGAAGGTCAGGCAGGCGGCAGAGGTTACGGAGTTCAGGAAACGTACAAAGGGTCTGGTACCAAAAGGTAGGGCGACAATATGATTCAGGAACGCTTTTCCTATGGCTCGGGCAACATAGATCCAAACGAGGAATGACTGCAGAGCGGGCCCTTAAATAGGGGGGGCGTCAGGCAGACAACCAATTATTGGGAAAACTGTCCCTTTAAATTTACGAGAACGCGCCGCGCGGCGCGCTAGGGAACGGGCAAACCCCCAGCCTGGCCGGCAGGAGACGCGGGCGGACCCGGAACGCGCCGGGTTAAGTTACCAGCAGCGGCGACCCCCGGCTCGTCCCGCGGCCACCGGCAGCACCCCCCCCCGGCAGGCCCCCGGGAGGGGGACCCCGGGTGCGCCCCCGGCCCCCGGGCCCAGAAGCGGGGGTCGCCGCTACAACATGTAGCTTCTTGTGCAATGTGCACATTCAGAATGGGGTCATGACATGCACCCTCACTCCAGTATCTAGACATGCACTGCACGTACATCTGGATGGAGTTACTTTGGGGAATTTGCGGTAGCATTAGACTGCTGGAAGTTGAGCAGTGTATGCTGGCCTCCGACTGAGGTGCCTGCACCGTATTTTGCACACAGCTATTTTATCTAATAGTGCACCCTATAAAACACAATTGGGTTGGTTAAGACACCAAATCAATTAATCTCCCTTGTGTACAAACTATAGGAATATATAATGAAAACCAAAAAAGCATGGGAAAAAATTTTCCCCTTTAAAAAATCTAACTTTTATTTAAACAATGAAAAAAAAATTTTTTTTCCACCCAATGCAATAGATAGGGACACTCCCAAAACATGATTTAAAAATTTAAAAAATCTGTCCCCACCCAATACAAAATTTTGGGTACGGGATCCAATGGGGAGAACCCGCCCCAAAAAGGGGGGACCCCACCCAGAAACCTTTAGGAATTTCCCCCAAAAACTCCCCCTTTCCCCAAATTCCCTATCTGGGGGGGAGGTATAGTTTTCAAAGGGGAAGAGAAAAATCGAAAAATGTATTGTCATAAACTCCCTTGATATAGAAATTCAATGCAAATTTCTACTTAAAGGGTTTTGGGGCGCTAAAATCAACACCAACATCCCAAAAAAAAAAACAGTTGATTCTATAAAACCCAAAACAAGACGTTGGGGAACCAATAGCCCCTCTATATCACAATCCCCTACGGGTCTCTATAACCTGGGGAAAAACCCAAATTTAAATTTAGAGAAAAAGGCTAAAGGGGGTTTACTACTTAAAAGGAATGGCGTTAAATCAACACCTAAAACCCAAAAAACATACAGTTAAAATTTTTAATATCCCCAAACTTTTTTTCGCCCCAAATTCCCGGGGACCCCTCAGTGAGTAAACAATAACTCAATGAAAGAAATTTAAACCTTAGATAAACAATACATGTCAAAAGAGGTACCTGAACCCCAAACCAATTCCTATGGGGGGGTATCCTAGTTCTTTGGGTCCCCTTGCAGGAGATGGTGTATCCCCTTCATTAATTTGAAAAAAGAAAAAATGAGAAAAAAAAACCCAAAAACCCATAAAAAAAAATACCCAGCCTTTCACCATAAAACCCTTTTGAAAAACAGAGAAAACAATGTGGTACCTGTGAGATTGGTTTTCCATTTTCCTTCTGATGGGAACAAAAAGTTGTTGGTGTAAAAGGTGCCCCAACCACAACTAAAAAAAACCAGGATTTTTTATAGCATCCAGCCCCCCCCAAAAGAAAAAAAACCCCCCCCCTGTTTCCCCGCCCCCCCCCCAACCCCCCCCCACTCCACCTCCAAAACCTGTAGTCCCCGCTGCGGGATGGTGATGCCTCGGGGGTTTCCCCCCCAAAACGTGGGCACTGGGGCCCTTTTCCGGAATTACAGACAAGGGCCCCCGTTCACCCTTTTAGGGGAAAGTCTATTGCGCCTTCCTTAGAAAAAAGACAACGATTTTATCAGGGTCTTGGGGGGCCCAAGCGCAACCCTCCCCCCCCCGGGTCGCCGTAGCCAAAAGCGTCCAGTCAGGGGAAATAGTTAACATATATTTCCCAAAAAAAAACCTTTTTTCCGAAAATTTCCTCTAAATACAGTTTAAATTTTGGGTAACCCTATACCGGCTTTTAATACAAAGAGCCCCTTTTGTAACTTAATTTTTCCCAACGGCCCAAAACTAAAAAAAGATGACTTTACAAAAAACCCAAATTTCAGGTTAAACAAAAGATCCCCCGGGATAAAAAATTGGTTTGAGTGCTTTAAATGGTAAAGGGGCCTTTTGGGTCCCATAATACAGGTTTTTTTTGGGATACAATAGCAATTTTGCTAGGGAGACCGAATTTTTTTAAAAGAGTTAATGAAAAAATATTTTATAGAGACCAAAGAGCCCGTTAACCCGGAAACATGTAAAGACAAGTGACTCCTTTAAAAAGGCCCCCCTTTGGGATAGGGCACTTTTAAAAAACCCAAAATCCATTTTTGTCTCCCTTTGTAAAAACAACCCTTTTCCCAGTTTCCCCCCCCCTCTCACCGAGGTTTTTACTAAAGGTTTGATAACCTTTTAAATTTCATAAACAACCACCTTTCCATCATGTTTTTCCCAGACATGTCGTGCAATCGGTGTATCACGTTGATTCTTGATATCACCGATGTGCTCCCCTATTCTCCTCCTGAGTTCACGGCGTGTTTTGCCAACATAATTTAATCCGCATGGACATGTAGCCATATAGATAACACCCACAGACATACAATTGATGAATCCCTTGATGTTAAATTTGTATGGACTCTCACCATCTCCAAACGTTTTACTGTTGACCACATACTGACAAAATTTACAGGTGCCACATTTAAAGCACCCATTGGGTTGCCTACCCAACCAGGTCTCCCTCTGCGGGGCCACAAAATGACTTCTGACTAAACGGTCCCGCAGACTCCGCCCCTTGCGATAGGTGATAGACGGTACAGCGGGCAGTATCTCTTTCAGGATCTCATCCTGCAATAGAACCCCCCAGTATTTCCTCACGATTTCATATACCATATCTGCCTGGGAGTTGTACTCTCCAATAATTCGTAAGTCATTTCTTATACCACTTCCAGAGTCAGCTATCTTAGTTTTAGGGACGAGAAGATTTACACGATCTTCAAGTATCGCCCTTTTATAAGCCTCTTTGAGCGATGATTTAGGATAGCCCCTTACTCTAAATCTTTCCTCTAGATCTTTAGCTTGACTCTTAAAGGTGTTAATGTCGGAGCAGTTCCTCCTTAGCCGCAGATACTGCCCCCGTGGAATCCCTCTCATTAGGGGTCTTGGGTGACAGCTATCCCATCTCAGTAGACTGTTGGTGGCGGTGTCTTTCCTGTAAACCTTAGTACTCAATGTGTGGTCAGTGTTCTTTGATATAGTCAAATCCAAGAAGGGTATAGTGTATTCATTAGAAGAAAACGTGAATTTTAAACCTATTGAGTTCTGATTGAGAGAACCCACAAATGCAGCAAATGTCAACATATCTCCTCTCCACAGTACAAAAATGTCGTCTATGAAACGTGCCCATAAGACGACACGGTCAGTCCAGACATTCTCATCGTCCTCATTGAAGACAATCGTGTTCTCCCACCAGCCCAGGAGCAAATTAGCATACGTGGGGGCCATCGGGTTCCCCATCGCAGTGCCCCTGAGCTGGTGGTAGATTTTGCGATCGAACACAAATATGTTGTTCTCGAGAGAGAATCGTAATAGAGACAGTATGAATTCATTATGATTTCTGAACTGAATCCCTCTACTGTCCAGGAAATATTTTACCGCTTCCAATCCTTTTTCATGCGGAATGGAGGAATACAAAGCTTCCACATCTATGCTGCATAATAGGACGTCTTCATCAACCACTACACCTTCTAATTTGAGGAGCAAGTCTGATGTGTCCCTAATGTAGGAGGGTAAAGAGGTTACAAAGTCCCTCAAGTTTTTGTCAACATACACACCTACATTCTGGGTTAGGCTACCTATACCTGACACTATTGGTCTGCCCTTCAGGGGATTAACCCCCTTATGTACTTTAGGCAGACTATAGAAGGTTGCCCTTCTTGGAAAGTCAGGTAATAGGAATCCATGTTCCTGTTTGCTTATCACATGCTTACATAAAGCCTCATCCAGCATGGTTTTCAAATGCGCCAAAAGGGTCATGGTAGGATCCTTTCTGAGTGTCTCATACCCGGACCTGTCATGTAAGAGGTCCAGGCACATCTTATGATATTGTTGGATGTCCATAACAACTACATTACCCCCCTGTCCCGGGCATGAGTTTTTAGGGCTCCCGGGGCCCGGGCCGTTTGTTTTTGGACAATTAAGGTATTTTCCCCACGGGAACACCCAAAAAAAAA
>JAODAL010068551.1:0-16752 GCA_025379985.1 Phyllomedusa bahiana
TTGAAGGATGAACATTACATTTAGGTAACAAAGCAGGCTTTAGGCTTAACACGAATGACACATAAAAAGACAAACTCACTGGATTTGAGACTCAACTCCTGAACCCAAAGCTGTGAACAATCCATCAGTGTCACTGCAGAGGCACAGGTTAACAACCTGTTAAAAAAAAACTGTGTTAAGTCATCTTAGCAGCTTTGAAAGACAAACGTCTGTACCAGGTGACAGCAAATGTCAACCATGAAATCTTGAAGCCATTAACCCTGCATTTGCTTTTGACAAATGTTAAGTGCTGGAACAAGTCATTCAGTTACTGCTGTGTTATAAGATGAGGCTCACCAGAAAATACATGTGCACAAAAGTCCTGAATCGTTGTGTTTTCCATATCTGACCCATGGACAGCAAACATGCTGTCCATCAGCTGCCCTCTTCTAGGCTTCCAACTCTCTGTGGCTCTTGTTACTGGAACAGTGTCCAACACTGGCATTAGTCTCACAGACGAAAGCAGAGACATTGGTTAGACAGAAGTAAGTCAGTAGCAGATCCTTCCTTTCCCGCAATATCATTGGGACAGCAGTTTTGGGCACCAGTGGCACAAGAATTAAAGCCTCACAACAGGTTCAAGGAAAAAGGGCGGCAACGAAAGATAATAAAAGGGCAGGGAGGGACTACAATAACCAGAAAAGATTAGCAAGATTAGGATTATTTAGTTTAAATAAAAAGAAGGCTGTCGGTGTGACATAATAAATATATCAGAGTTGAACATAGAGTTCTCTTCATTATCTATTTCAACCCAGAACTGAATCCAGAACAAGGTGCATCCTCTTGTCTATAGAAAAAAAAGTATGCAAAGAAAGAGATTCTTTACTGATGAGGACTGTTAATATGCCATCAAAATCATAGTGACAACAAGCTCTATAAGAGTTAATAATAAGCCCTTCACTGATTAAAACTTATGGAAACCCTTCAAGATAAATCCATGTACATAAAAAAGAATTCAAGAAAAGCAACAATCTGTTTTAATTTACTTCTTGGTCAAATTCTAAGATCATTGTAGGGCCCGAAACTCTCATAATTTATCAGAAGAACAGACTGTAACAAAAAAAGATGAACAAATTTGAAATATTTATTATCTTCATCCTAAGGTCTTCAAGTAGTGTTAAACTACTCCATAATTAAAGCAATGGTTCCACATCTGCATATTAGCAGTGCTGGTTCTATACCATGATCAATTATATATCAATTGTTGGACTAGAGCCAGTTTTCTGGAAAGATGCACAAGAATTGTATATTATAAAGGAACAGGTAAGAATTAATTAATAAACATATCCCTTATTGATTCATAGATTTTGTTTAGATTGGAAGTTGCTATTGAAAATGTAGAATGTAATATGTCGGCTAAGATTGCATAGACGTGTATCTTATACATAGTGTACAACTTCGTTACGATGGCTTGTACTCAATTTATTCCTGCACATGTTTTACAGACCAGCTAAAGCAGGTATATTACCAGGTATTAATCCCTTGTGCTCACTGTAAAAATAAAGCAAAAAAAATCTTATACCCTTACCAACAATTAATATACGGATTCTGTATTAAAAGGGATTCTCACAATGGCTGAATCACAGAGCCTGCTCATTCAACAGCCAGCTTGAGGACTCAACTTCCAGTTTTATAGGCTTGGCCATTCTACAGAAGTGTGAAAAGCATATAGCTCTGAAAATTCTAGCTGAGCCTATTATACTGACATTGGTGATGGACAGGTCCAAAACAGGAGGACAAAAGGCTCCATAACCTCTTATGGGTTGAAATTTTGTCAGTAATAAACAAACTCATGTGACTGCTGTCAGATAGATCACGGAGTTGCAGCACCAGTCTCTAGAGTTCTAGAGCCCTTTAGGAGCATAATGAGGATGGTCAAATAACCTAGCAACAGTTATACAAGCAGTAGATACCAATAGTCTTATTTACCTTATTCTACATGTTTAAAGCTACTCAAAGAATTGGATAAATTCCCCTTAAAATAATGTTTTCTAAAACCTGGTTTCTAAAATGAAAAGCAAAAAGTAGCAGCACATTGCATAAAAAATACAAAATTCTCCCCTCCTTTTTATCACGATCCCAATGTTGGCACTCGCTGGATGCCATAATATATTTATACAAATGTTCACAAATGGCCCATACAGCAAGACCACCTGCCTGTTCTGTTGGCATTACCACTGTGATGCCAATGCTACAACAATCGGCATGTGACCATCGCAGCCAATCACTGTCCTCAGTGGTCACATGCTGTTCCCTTGACACCACGTTTCACATCGCTGAGAGGTAATGCTTATAGAACAGCACATGACAAATGAAGCTGCAGTATGTAAAAAAAAGTCTAGAGAGACCTCCAGAGCTGGCTATATGTTGAATTAAAAAGGAGAGTACACCTTATTTTATAAAATTGGCTTCTATTTGTTAATGTTTTTTGTGTGTTGGAAAACCCGTTGAGGCCCAAGCCAGGACTATATTTTCTGAACTATAAAAAGCTGAAAGTACAAATGCAGGTTTTTTGAACAACACACAGAAGTGGATAGAATAGCTTAAAGGGGTTGTCCTTCACACCATTGATTCATCTTACCATCAATCCTGTTTTTTTCTTTTTGTTTGCCTTTGACATTTCCGGGGCGTGTTTACTGGTTATCCTCCACTAGCTGCAGTTGAGCCAGTCTGTATCTATAGTAACCCATGCTCGGCAGCCTATCAGGATAGGATCAAACAGTCCCTATCAAGAGCGACCTAGGAGCAGATGGCAGCCCATACAAGTGGGGATAACTCAAAAGGTAGGACACTGTATAATGGACATATTTTACAAAGTGACTTTTTTTGCAAGATCTTTTAAACATAAAAAGCAATCCTTTGTATGAGACAACCCATTTAATCGTGTATCCCCCCATAGACTTTGACCTTATTGATGCATACTGAATAGGATTGTCCTTGAAAGTGTGATCGTTATGCGCCCACTTAGGGCCCGTAGCTAATCAGGACATACCTCACAAAAGTCTCAATTATAACACGAAGAAATAGTGCGCACTTGTGCATGGATTCTGCAACCTGCGTTCCATAGCATTTCAAGTACGGCCGAACTTACTGCTCCCAAGAAAAACAGAGATGGTAGGTTGTGTGCAACAAGAGCTGGCTCTCCTAAAAAAAAAAGATTTGAGCCAAGACTTTGGGCCCGATCCCGATGATATGCAGACCCCAGATGTGACAACTACAACTAATCACACTTTAAAGGCCTACGATCGCATAATGCCACTTCAAAGTGCATATGATGGAACCCTCTTTAAATGTACAAGGTGATATCAACCTTAACGACTGTGAAAAAAAGAACATTGATTGTGCAATATAATCATTTAATGCAAACATAAAACAAATCAAGTTCTGACACAGTGTGGTATGTAAAACCAATATTGTCAAATTGTTAAGCAACCTCAGCAATTGAAGAATAAAAAGTATTACTCTTGAAATTACATCAACACAAAAATGGATTCATAAAAAAAATTTTGTGCCCTACAGACCCAAAACTTGCAAAAAACTTTTTAAAAATATTTAGGGCCTCTTTATGAAACCGTTTTAGGTCTAACAAATTTGTTTTGTTGTCGCAATAGCTTTTTAGATATGAAAAGAATACTTTATTTAGCTACTATCTCTATTGTATTGACATATCTATAAATGAATAAGCAATAATGCTTTGTAGCCTTATTTTCTTGATTGTTGGCCAGTCTTATTTTAATTGTCCTATTAAATATTTAATTCCATAAAGTAAGAACTAAACTAAATTGAAGTTATCAAATCTTTTCTGCACAGATTGGCCTATCTAAACTCATTGAAATGTAGTGATAAACTGCAACTGTTATAAAAGTAGAGAGTGAGATGTTACCTTATCACCTGAGTAGGTGGGGGAACCACATGGTCACTGATGAGACTTGTCGAAAGGCAGAGCTGAGAAGTAAAGACAAGAGTGCATTGTTTTATTCCACCATTAATCCTAAACACGAGGGTCTCATACTTCACTGCATGGCAACTCTCGAGTGGCTTAATCTTTTTCAAAATAAGTCAAAGAAGATATCCGGGAACGGGCAGGCAAGAATTATAAGAATTACAAAAACTAACAAGGACAGAAACCATAGATGCAGAAATGATAGGAGCCCTGAACAACACCAACGGAGACATGCATGCAAATATGGCGAGCCGAAGTGCATTTGTGCAAAGTGTAAATGCGCCGTGAAACATGTGCCAAACATAAATGTGACTAAAGCGAGATAAACCTGCCTATCGCTTGTGTGTTTGTGCATTATACGGAACTTATGCGCATTAGTATGCGCCAAAACACGTATAAATGCTAAAAGAATAGCTGACATAAAAAAAAAGTCAGTTATAAGCAATCAAGAAAAGAAACTATAGTAAGTGATCTTGCTTGGTGTAACCACAGGACCCACAGAGACCTGTTTGTGCTGGCTCTTTCTGTATGAAGAATAAATGTGATACAGCAAAAATAAATTTCACATTTAATTGTCCGTAAAATTTTTAAAAATCAGGAACAATCAACACATTGGTTTTTTAATATAGAGATTAGTTTTAAATGCATTTATAAGGAGATATTATTGATATTTTAGGTATATTATACATATTATATATAATTTTATAAGTTAAAATTTTAATAGTGGGTATTTTATAATAGTATTATAATTATCATAATTACTTTTTATTATATGTACTGGAGATAAGATAAAAATAATGGACAATGTTTATTAATTGCCCTAATAGCAAATCTAGCTCTCCACCTTACTGCCTCAGACTACTCTGGCAGACCACATATGAAAAGTCAGCCTGAACGAGCAGAATCGTCTAGTTTTTGCCGACCAGCATATATATAACGAAATCAAATTAATACGATGTGGAGCAAAACGGCCCCCCAGTAACAACCCCCACAGATAGTTATGCGCATTAAAAAGTGTTGATCTTGAGAACAAAGGCCCTAACACATTCAATTGCATAGGGCATTCAAACTCTATTCCAGCCCTACAGCGAAATCACCACTGCAATATGCGAAAAAAAAAACATATCCTATGCCAAACGTTTCGCTTTTATCCACTTCCACCCATTTAAATACCTTCTGTAAATTACATATTACTAAAATACCCAATAATCTCAAACCAGAAGTTAGAGCCAAATAACATACCAGACACCAGTTTCTACCAGTCAGAATGCAGTCATGCTGGCAATGCAAACTATTCAAGACACTACCATAACTATCCAACACAGGCAGAATACAATAACAATAAAAGAGGAACCTGAACCTCTATTTGAATGTTTTTTTTAGTAAATACGTGTATTAAACCCATGAGATAATAATTCAGAAGCCGAGCGTTTTCATAACAATTTGAATTGATGCCATTGCCTCCTGTTCCTCTGGCAATTTATGAAAAAAACAACAACTGTCTGTTACTGTATTCCCCTTCTCAAATTTACTTTTGTCTCAACCTTACTTGATGTGAAACCACTGTAAGGACATATCCTTTTGACCAGGAAGAGGCAATATCCAGGTGCAAACTAGACCTGGGCTACACAGAGACCTCTTTTGTAGCCACTGCTGGATGATTATACCTCTAATGACCAGCTGCAGAGCATATTCACAGCATTAAGCTCATATTACTAAATTACTTTGTCCACAACTTTAGCTCAATAGTTAATATAAATTAATTGCATCACAAAAAACCTCAATGTAGTTGAGTCCTTATTCATGCATTTCCGGATGAATAACTGAGAACCTTAAAGCAGCAAATTTTCCCAACTATAAATAAAAAAGTTCCAGGAATTTTTTATCATCTGAATCCAAGACTCACAGATCAAATTTTAACCAATTGTAGACAATTCCCTTTATTCATCATCCAAAGAGCCCAACTGACGGCTCCATATAGATACTTCTCCTTACAACTCAACTTTTTTGATTCGGCCACATATCATATCCATCCCAGCCATTAACAATATATAAATTCTACACCCAGACATTGTAAAGAAAATTATTCAAGCAGACACCATAGACTATTGTGATAACTTGCCAGTCCATCTAGGTATGCACCATTTAAGAAAGGGCCCCACGAATTTACAGAGAAGACTGGAGAGATGGCAACGCTTGCACAGACATCATTCTGTTTTTATGGCAGTTTCCCCAGTTCATCACTGAAACAGGAAACCTCCAAAGAATCAGAATGCGTGGGCCGCTCTCCAGTACTGCTCTTAACATTCTTCAGGGGCCCAAATCCCGAGATAGTTGCGGTCCAAGAGGTTACACACATCTAACACACTGATTGCATACCAAGTGATGCACCCATCAAAGTCTAGTGGAGGTAAAAACCCCTTCACTAATCCTCCAGTTAGCTTCCCCTGCCCTGCGAATGGCCAGAAAAGCAGTAGCAGCAGACTTTCACCTGTCCTACACTTATTCTCTGCAGGGCTCATATAGCATCCTCCAGTACAGAGGTAACTCTTAATGATAAACCAATTGCTCACCCCACTATGCTCCACCCAAGAAGCATCCAATGTGGTCAAAAAGCCATTCACTGCAATCCCCAGAGCTTGATAATACACACATGCAACATCAGAACAGGGAGTTCTCCTTAAGCTGGTGTCTCTTCTAAAGCACAGCCCTCACTTGATAGCACTGAAAACAAAATCAATTTTAGTTTACTTGATAGAAAAGGTTTTTTTGCCATGAACAAAAATCCTCTGTTGAGGCTAAAAACCGGCCACAAAGAACAATGAGACTGCTGCTTTTTGATGACACTCTCTCTCATTCATGTCTATGTGGAGTTCCCAAAATAGCTGAGCCACATTCACTCAGCTATATTTATCACTGCCATAGCAAAGAATGGGCAACGGGCAAGCGTGGCTATCTCCCGTTCAATGTGGTGCTTGCATGTATTGAGATTATGAAATCCAGACTCAAAAGGAAATTTTCATTATGGCAAAACCCATTTTAATTGTTCCCCCTTATAATCAGATTGAATGGTGCCAATGGAAATCCCACTTTCTACCTAACCCTGATCCAACCTGGAACCGGCATCTAACATTCATTTATAGCAAGTCCCATAATATTCCATAAACATGTGAGATAGTAAAGAGAGGAAGCCTAAGAGCCCAACCAGGAATTTCAAAAAAATGTGACAAACTTATAACCCCATAGATCACAAGGCTACTGTGTACTTTTCATTTTTTCCTCCTGCCCCTTCCAAGAACCATAACTTTTTTTATTTTTCCATCTATATAGCCATATGATGGCTTGGTGCTTTTCACCATATCAAATAATGTACTGGGAAACTGATTTATTTTTTTTTTTTTATGTAGGGTGAAACATGAAAAAAACCACGAAACCGGCTGGACCCCACCCGAACTTTGCTGGCTCCATACTGCTGCTTAGTGGCCTGAGCGCCCTGAACTGTTAGTGTGTGTTCTGCTGGACCCACAAACAACTAAAGGCTTTCCGTGGATGGCAGAGAGCGTGCACCACAAGTGGTATGAGTACGCTCATCACATTACCTATGTGCCTGATGGACTACAGCGCCGCCATGTGGCCGGGAATAAGGATGGAGGCCCATCGTGTGCTTCAGGACTGGGAGAAAGGTGAGTACTAGGGATTATGTTATTTTGATATTATTGCCCTATTCCTGCCTAGTATATATACTGGGCAATAGTAACCTAATTATATATATGACAGGGGCCAAAGTTACCAGCCCTAGCAGGTATACAGGGCCAGTTACCTGCCTAGTCTGTATATTTGCGGGCCATATTAACCTTCAAGATATCCAAAGGGCAGTTCCCTGACTAGCGTATCTGGGAGCAAGTTCCCTGACAATCTGTATACTGGGCCATGTACCAGCCTAGCTATATAACTAGGGCCAGTTACCTGCCAATCTACATACTTGGTGGCAATGTTACCTGCCTCAGCTATATACTGGGGCCAAATTAGCTGCAAGCTATTTACTAACTGGATGCCCCCAATAAATAGAAAGGTAGGTCTTTTTACTGGGCTCTATATATCCTACCATATGTACTGAGTCCCAATATCTGATCTATCTATCTAAACTAAACTGAGAGGCCCCTATTTATTCTATCTATAAAATCTATACTGGAGCTTACCTAGAACTTAATATACATTTACCTACTATACTGGGAGGGGTCTTTAAAACCTACCTAATGGGCTTATAAAGATGATTTGGGAGACTCCCGCCATCGCCCCAACGCAACACCTGGCTTTTGATCATTCCCCAGTAGGTAGGTAGTGAAATACTGCCAGGCATTCTAAAAATATTTGTTTGGGAAATTCTGCAGAGACGCGTCGTGGCCGGGAGACGTCCATTGTGGTAAGTCTGGGCCAGAAGGAAAGAAAAAGGAAAGTTAATGGCTTGGATCAGAAAAGACGTTTCCTGTGAGTCACTAAATGTAATATCAGTGTAATCACCTATATTTCTGCAGAGCGCCTACATAGAACTAGTATCTACCACTATATGGTCCTGGTATATTTGCTCCATGTATAGTATTTAGTGACTGTTATTTAGGGGTATTGCAATGTCATACGGAGGTGATGCGCTTTTAAAAGCAAATTTGTCAGCCCTAAATTTCATTGTACAGTGACAGCACTGAGGTGAAGGACAAAGGATCTATTATTTATTATCATTTATTTTGGAGCCCCTTGATTCCAGACACTGATACATTTCAGGCGGTACATAAATAAACAAGGTCAAAACAATCACGTGAGCAATAAGTGACTAACAACTGTACTGAGAGAGAGTTCCCTGCCCCGAGAGGCCTTACAATCGACAGGGAAGGTGAAGAACAGAAGTGAGGGGGCACATGTTTGTGGCGGCAGTAGTGCAACCCGATAATGTGAATTTTTATTAGGCATGCCTGAAGGTATTTCAAGTTACGTTTGAAAGCCGGTGATAGAGGGGGGAAGTCTGAGGTGTTGGGCAGATGAGTTCCAAAGTGTGGGGAACTCAAGAGAATCTTTGAGACGGTTATGTAGGAGTGATAAAGAGAGAGCAAGAGGAGAAGGTCCTTTGAGTGAGCGATTTTGGCTTAGAGAGGTATTTAGCAATTACGCAGAGATATATGAAGGAGAGGTGATGAAAGCCTTGAAGTCAAGTTGCTAGCTTGAACTGGATCGTCTGGTGCAATGGGTCGCCCTGAAGAGAGAAGGATGAAAACAGACGGCAAGAATAGAAAAGGATGGTTTGAGGGGGAGCGATGGTGCTAAGCCTTGAGGCCACAGGGAGGATTGCAGTAGTCGAGTGGTAATGACGAGGGCATGGACCAGCATTTTTGTGCTTTCAGCGTTAAGAAATAAGCGAATTCCGGTTTGGGATTCGGTTTGTAAGTGACAGATTGAGTCAAGATTTATCCCAAATCAGCGGAACCTGGTGTCTAGGTAGAGAGAGTAGCCATAACAGTGAAGAGATATCGTGAGAGATCTAAATTGGAATATGCAAAAATAATTGACAGGAACATACTTATTTTCTCTTAAATACATCCGCATATACAATTTGGCCATGGACAATAATGCAGGTGAACCCAGCCCTACTGAGCAAAACGTAAATGGCCCGGGCCCCGGATGTTTTTGGACCCTAGCAATGCGCCCTGACTGGCAGTACAGTTTTTTGAGCTATCCTAAGTGTACTGCATTAATAATAGAAGGAAAAGTTCCTTTCTTATAATTTGTCATTCACTTTGAGTTCCTCCTCCTAGTTTTGGACCTCATCAGAATGGCAGGATTTAAAAAAAAAAAAAAAAAAACTAATAAAACCTGTGTGTAAAACCACTATGCAGCAGCAGGTAAGGTCAGAAAAGGCTAAAGGAGAAGTGTGCCGTTAAAAGATAGATGAAGTACCGCCATGGGTGGAGAAGAATATTTGTGGAGTACACTGGCCCTTTAATCATCAGAACCCATCGGCAGTGATTTCATTGTGGTTTTCAAATAATATGTAGATACTTTTAATCATGTTGTAGTCCATTCCTGTTTAGATCTTCTCTCCGTCTAGTGTTGCTGAAATGGTATACTTACTTTGTAACGAGTTCCTAACTCTTAAACACAACTCCTACTCTTAGAGACCCCAGGACAATCATGCACTACCTCATGAAAATCAGCATAGAATACTATACTAACCTCTTCAGTGGTGTGACTTGATCTTTCTTTCAATTCTTTTAAAAAAAAGATTATCATCAACGTTAGAGAATTCTGGCTCAGTAAACACCACTTAGAAAGTTTTTACCTGTTCCAGCATTAACGCGCCAATAAATCCGAATGAAGCTAATAATCATACTTCCGTACGAGGTACTAGTGCAACCACGCCACCTGGGCCAAAAAAAACCGCCCATCCTCTTCCTCACCACCAACACCGTAAGGAGGAGGAAAAAGAGATAAGCTGACAGTAGGCAGGTGCACAAAACCGTACGAAAGCTATAGATAAGAGCTTCACTACGGCAAATACTGAGGCGCTTACTGCTGGAACAGAAACCACTTTCAAAGTGGTTTACCTACCAGAATCTCTAACCGTTGATGATACTCTTTTTATCAAAAGAAAGAAAGTCCCTACCCCACTGCAGGAGAAAGAATAGTAAATCAATGCATACTATTCATGCATGTAGTGCATGAATGTCCCAGGTCTCCCAGAGTAGGAGTTGAGTTTACAGAGAAGGAACCTTCTTTACAAAGTAAGTATACCCATTTACAGCAACACTCAGACCGGAGAGAAGATCTAAACAGAATGGACTACAACATGATTAAAGTATCTACATATATTTTGAAAACACAATGAAAATCACTGCCCTATGATGTTCTGCATATTAACAGGGGCAGTGTACTCCACAAATATTCTTCTCCACCCATGGCGGTACTTCATCTATCTTTTAACGGCACACTTCTCCTTTAGCCTTTTCCTGACCATTACCTCTCTGCATCGGGTTTTACACAGCAGTGATTAATTGATATTTTTTTTTTTTATTAAATCCCTGTCCTTCTGATTAGCCAAAACTAGAAGAGGACTCAAAGAGAATGCCAAATATAGAAAGGACTTTTCCATCTATATATTCAAGTACCACTTACATCACTTCCAAAAAACTGTACTGCCAGTCCGGGCGCAATGCAAGTGTCCCAAAAACATCCGGGCCCTCATTTACGTTTTGCTCATAGGCTGGTTCACACAGCATTTTTCATCCAATTGGTAACTGCGGCATGTATTTTTACAGAAGAAAAAAACGTATGTTCCTGTCCCCCCCCCCCCCCCCCACCCCCCCCCCCCCCCCCCCCCCCCCCCCCCCCCCCCCCACCCCCCCCACTTATTACTGCATATTCCAAATGATCTCTCCACCCTATCACTCTATCACTGTTAAAGCTACACTCGTCTCATCCCAGCACCCCAGTCCTGCCTTGGGATAATCATTGACTCCAATCTGTCCTTCAAACCGCACATCCAAACACAATCGCTCATTTCATACTCATAAAGCATAAAGAAACAAAAATGCTGGAACCCATGCCCACTCATTCACCCACCTCGACTACTGCAACATCCTCCCCCAGTGGCCATCCCAGCTAGCACCCAATCGTCCCCTCCAAACCCACTTAACTCTCTGCCCGTCTGTTTTCCACTTCTCTCCTTCATCTGGCTACCCAATTCCACAATCCAGTTTCAAGCTAGCACTTTGACCACAAGCTCTCCAGTAACCTCACCCCCTTCAATATATCTCTGCCTTAATTGCTAAATACCTCCTCTCACGCAAAATCCGCTCCTCACAGACCTCTTCCTCTGCTTCTCCACTTATCACCTCCCACTTAACCGTCTCCAAGACTTCTCTTGAGCTTCCCCCACACATATGTGAACTCCACTGCCCCAACACCCTCAGACTTCCCCCCTCTCACACCGCTTCAAACTAACCTTGAAAACCTACCTCTTCAGATTGCCTAAAACCAACATTAACCGGTTCATCCCCCGCCCCACAAACATGTCCCCCCTCCCCTCTCTTCTCTTCCCCCCTTCCCGTCGATTGTAAGCCCTCGGGGGCAGGGACCTCTCTCCCCGTACCAGTTTAGCACTTTTTGTCATTTTTGTAATTTTTTGACAATTTTTATTTATTTAAACCCCCAAAAATGTCAGTGCCGGGGAATAAAGGGGCGCCCCCAAAATAAATAATAATAATAATCCGTCCATCACCTCAGCTGTCACTGTACTGAAATCAGGCTGACAAATTTCTTTTAAAAAGCGCTCACCTCCGTATGACATTCAAAAACCCTTAAATAACGTCACAAAAATCCCCCTATACTGAAAAAAATTTAACCGGGCCCTATAGGGTAAACTATTCTTGAGGCGCTCTGAAAAATTTTAGGGATTACACGATATCCCTTTTTATGACTCAAAAAAACGTCTTTTCTGACCAAGCCATTTAAATTTCCTTTCTCTTCTCCCTCTGGCCCAGATACCACAATGACTTCCCCGGCCCCCGACTCTTCCCCCAGAATTTACCCACAAAAAAAATTTTAGAATCCAGCTTTTTCCTACCCAACTACTGGGGATACAAAAAGCCAGGTTTGCTTGGGGGGTGGGGGTTTACCCAAACATTCCCCTTTTTAAGCCCCCCTTTGGAGGTTAAAAACCCCTCCCATATTGGACGTATTTAAAAACTCCTAGGAAGCCCCTTTTAGTAGATAGAAAAGAAAAAAAGGGCCCTCAGTTTAAAAATAAAGATGATAATGGGACCCCCAAATAAAGGAATAAAAGCCCCCCTACAAATACCTCCCATCTATTTTGGGGGCCCAAAAAACACCCAGGGGTTTTAAATAGCTTGCCCCCAAGCTAAAAATGGCCCCCCTTTAAAAAAGCCCCCTTGGGGAAAGGTAACATTGCCCCCAAAAATATGTTAAAAGGGAAAAAGGGCAGGTAACATGCCCCCAGTATACAGCTAGGGAGGTAACATTTTCCCCCAGTATACATATAATAGGTAACATGCCCCCAGTAATATAGGCAGGTAATAGGCATATTAAAATAACAAATACCAGTATACCTTTTTCCCCCCTGAAGCCCCCGCGGCTCCAATTTTTCCCGGCACAGGCGGGGTGAAGCATCAGGCACATATAAGTGATGGGACTCATACCACCCGGCGGCCGCTCTCTCTCCCGGAAGCCTTTAGTTTATGTGCTTCCCGAGACACACATACATAAAGGGGGGTTCCAGCCCCAGCACTCTGGGCCCCAAAATCGGGTCCGCGGGGTTTTGGTTTTTTTTTATGTTTTCACCCTCAAAAAAAAAAAAAAAATCATTTTTCCCCCAAAATTATTTGATATGGGAAACACCAAGCCCCTTTGCTATATAATGGAAAAATAAAAAATTATGGTTTTTGGAAGGGGGGGAGGAAAAATGAAAAATACAAAGTAGCTGTGATCTAAGGGTTAAGTTTGTCCCTATTTTTTAAATCCTGGTTGGGGTCTTAGCTTTCCCTCTTCCCATCTCACAGTTTAGTATTTATGGGACCTGCTAAAATGCCCGTTGATGCAGGGCCAGGTTGGGTCAAGGTTAGTAAAGAGGGTTTGCCTAAGGGCCCCTTCCCTCTGATATAAGGGGGGGCAATTAAAATGGGTTTTGCCATATGCAAAATTTCCTTCTGTTCGAAGATTATAAATCAATACAAGCCGCCACATGAACGGGGAAAAAGCCACCCTTTCCCTTTTTCCCCTTTTTTTTCTAGGGAATAAATTAAAACTGGTGAAGGCCAGCATTTAGGGAACCCCATAAACCCAATGGAAAAGAGGCTGCCAAAGCAGCCCTCCTTTCTTTGAGCCGGTTTTTAGCCCAAAAGGATTTTGTTCAGCAAAAACCCTTTTAAAAGAAAACAAATCTTGATTTTGTTTTTAGTGCTATCAAGTGAGCGTCTTTTGAAAGATCACCCGCTCTAAGGGGACAACTCCCATTCCTGATTTCTGTTATTTTCAATCTCGGGGGTTCAGTGAATGGCTTTTTTACACATATGCTCTGGTGAGCCAAAAGGGGGAGCCCCGTCATACATTAAGTTAACCTCTGACTGGAGGATCTAATTACCCCGCAAGAAAAGTGAAAGGGCAGGTGAAAAACTCGTCCCGTTTCACCTTGCAGGAGGGGGAACTAACGCAGGGTTGCGAAGGGGTTTTTTTCCCCAAGACTTTATGGGGTATCCTAGGGTTGCAAACAGTTTTGATGATGGTTCCCACCTCTTGGACCCCCAACTATCCGGGATTGGCCCCCGAAAGAAAGTTACAGACGACGAGAGCCGCCCACGCATTCGTTAAGGATGTTCCCATACAGATAACGGGAACGCCAAAAACCCAATAAGTCCTGTAAGGCTGCCATCTCTCCAGTTTTCTCTGAAACTTCTCCCCCCATTCTCAGACAGGTGCATACCAAGATGGACTTGGCAATAACCAAAGCTTGGTGCCTCTGAAAAAATTTTTCTTTAAAATTTTGGGTAAATTTAATATTGTTTAAAAAGGGCGGGGAGGCTACAGAATGAGGCCGAAAAAAGTCTTAGTTGTAAGAGATCATATGGCAGCTTGGCACTGGAAAGAAAGGGAATTCTAAAAATCGTTTAAAAATGATCTTGAGTTCTGATTCAAGAATAACTTTCTGGAATATTTTATTATAGTAAATGCTTTTTTAAATTGTTCCTCAGTTTTTCCCCGGAAATGCATAAATGGACTCACCTAATGGAGGTTTTTTGTGATGAAATTTAATTGTATTAACAAATTTTACAGTTGCAGACAAACATATAGAAAAATTGATTTTATGCAGTCATAGCTCGCAGCTTCATTAATTAAAATCAAAAGTGCACAAAAAGCCTGTGTAGCCCGGGTCTAGATGGCCCCTGGATATTCCCTCTTCCCTTGTCAAAGATATTTCCCTACAGTGTTACACACATAAGGGTTGGACAAAGCATTTTTTAAAAGGGGGCAGTAACAGCCATTTGTTGTTTTTTAATCATAATTTCCAGGAGAAAAAAAGCAATGGGACAATTCAAAATTGTTAGAAAAAGCTTCGAAATTTTTATCTCTGGTAATACAAGAATTTACTAAAAAAAAATCCATAAGGACAGGTCTTTTAAATTTTTATGAATTCGCCTGTGTCTGATCGTTATGGGGTGTCTTGAAAATTCGCATTGCCAGATGACAGCAAACGATGCGTAGAACGGGGGCGACTGTTATATGGTCAAACTATGGGAGTTATTGGTTTTTAGTAAATTTTCTTTACTACAGGTATTTAAAAGGGGTGGAAGGGGTAAAAGCGAAAGTTTGGGGAAGGATCTGTTTTTTTTTACCTATTGCAGGGTAAATCGGATGTGGTGTTAAAAAGTTTGGCCACTATGCCAAAAGAATGTTTAGGCCATTGTTCTCAAACCAACATTTTTAAAGCGCCCCAAAATCTGGGGTGTTCTGGGGGGCGTGACACCCACTCGTAAATTGATACTATATAAATGCTGTCGGCAAAACAACGCATTCCGGGTCGGGAACATGCAGACCATTTTTAATGTGGGGGCCCGCCAAGTAGTCGAAGTAGCTAGATTGCTATTAGGGGCAAAAAAATGTCCATTATTTCTTAACTTACACCATAAACCCCTAATAAAAAGTAATTTATGAAATTATCAAACTATTTTTAAAAAAACCACTATAAAAAAAAAATTAAACCTATAAAATTAATATAAAAAATGTATAATAAACCCAAAAATATCAATAAAATCTCCTTAAAAGCATTTAAAACTAATTTTTTATTAAATAACCCCCTATGATGATTTTTTTCAGATTTTTAAAAAATTTTTTTCGACATTAAATGTGAAATTTATTTTTTTCTGCAACACCCTTTTTTTTAAAAAACAGCAAAGAGCCCCACACCACAGTTTTTTGCTGGGGGGGGCCTGTGGGGCCCCCCCAAGCAAGATCACTACAAAAATTTCTATTCACTGACATGCTATTCTAATGAAAATTTTTATTTCCAGCCTTCATAGCCTTTATACTTTTTGGGCATTACAATGCCCAAAAATTCCGTAATGCACCAAACACACAAGCAGGGTTACGGGGGCCTTTAGACACCATTTATGAAGCGCAAAATAATTCAGGCCTTAAACACTTTCCAATCACTTGGGGGCGCCTATTTGCATCATGTCTCCCCCGGTGTTTTCTAGTGACCTATCTTCTGCATCATGGGTTTTTGTCCTTTTCTTGTTTTTTTGAATTCTTAAACTTTTTTCCTCCACGTTTCCCTGGGTCATCTTCTTTTGACCTATTTTTGAAAAAGATAACCCCCTGAAGTTTTTCCTGCAGTGAAGTTGACCCCTCGGTAGGGTTATGGTGGGGAAAACCACTCACCTTAGACTTTACTTCTCACCAGCCTTTCGACAATCTCACAGGACCAAGGAGTTCACCACCTACCATAGGGTTTTTAATAACCTCCCTCTCTACTTTTATACATTCAGTTTTTACAACATTACAATTAGTTTTGATAGTCCTCTTTTCAGAAAAAATTTGTAAACCCCTTTTTGTTACGAATACTTTATGGAAATAAATTACATAGGGGGCAATTAAAAAGAGGCTAACAAAACAAAAAATAAGGCACAAAGCTAAATGCTTATTATTAACAAAAGTACAAAACAATAGAAAATTAGCTAATAAAGCTATTTTTTTTCTATTCTAAAAACTTA
>JAODAL010068552.1:0-16752 GCA_025379985.1 Phyllomedusa bahiana
GGACTTTTTGTGCGGTAACGCCCAAGTTTTCACGGTCTCTGTTTGGGGCTTCTTTTAAAATGTCTTGAGAGTGTTCCTTTCTTCCTTCCAGAGTTCTTTGCCCCATGTAACGCCATGTGCTTGCGGCCATTTTATCAATTAAAAACACGCTTCGTTCTCGCGAATTACCCCAAATTTCGACTTCGTTCAGAACCGAAGTTTTCCTGAAATTTTAAATGAAGTCCACTTCGTTAGAATCGATTCGCCCATTTCTAATTTTCACCTTAACTATCGCCTGATCGGAAATTTCAGATAAGCCTAAAAACGGTGCCGATTTCAACTTTTGTCGATAATGTCGCTAATCCCTATCCACCTGTCATGTGCTTTCATCTGGTCTTGATTGGCTGAACAGTGTTTTGAAGTAAGCTTTCTGGAGGGTAATGTCGGGAAATGGCACATGACCGCTGCAGTCAGTGATAGTCTGCAGATGTGATGTCCCATTTGGATCAAGACTGGAAGAAAACAGACTGGCAGAGAGTGAGGACAGCACAGTGCCGGGTACGAGGTGAGAGGAGAGAGAGAATATTTTTTTTCTTTTTTCTTTTATTATTTAAATTTTTATCCCCTATGTACTTCATGTTATATTCAGTATATGTTATAAGGTACAACACTGAGAAAAGGATACATGCATGATATTGTACATAGCACTGATGCTGTCTTCATTGTATAGTACTGAGTGCTGAGTGAGGGGCAAAATGTCCTATTCTGTCGAGCACATAGAAATTATATAGGAAGCATACCTTCTTTAATTTTACCAACACATAAGCCATAAGGCAGAAATAATGTTCTTTTGAACCCCATCAAGTTTAAGTTTATATCATATGAAATGTATTTATATATATATATATATATATATATATATATATATATATATATATATATAGACTTCGATTTCCTACACAGTGGGCCAATGGCAAAAAAAAGCATGCCGAAGGACGACATGGCTATAGAGTGACATGCATTGGGGCATACACTCGAAGTGTATCTTCCATGTATACAAGAAACAGGATATGGATATAGACTAAATAGATTAAAAACGAATACAGCAGCACCGGAAAAACTTAAATGTGAGTGCAAGTCCAAAAACCCCGTCCACAGGTCAAAATTAGTCTCCAAAAATAGATCCAGACAGCACTTCAACTTTAAAGCGGTTTATTTCCACCCAAACTGTGCAAAGCAACGTTTCAACTCATACTGAGCCTTTCTCAAGCAAAGTATAGTGTTCCACAAAGTATTTAAATACAAGTGCATTAATCAAACAAGTGAATACATATGTGTCAATAAACAAAAGAATATTCCATTAATCAGTGTTACATAGTAATAGATCAAGTGCATACAAACATTATACAATGTAAATACCTATATCCATTAAACATGTGTATTTACCGCCACATAATGAAACTCGGCGTTTCTACCGTTACCTGGCATTCAGGGGAGCTAAATCGGGGATTACCATCATGTTTGTCAAAACGAGGGGAGGGGAATCTTGGCAGCGCACTGAAAATTTTAATAATCAGCGCCATTCAACTCCGGTTGTGACAGCAAGCTACTTAATAAACACTCCTCAATCCGCTAAACCACAAACCTCCACCATACCAGATGAAAAACCCCCAGTAAAAAACCAATGGCTACATCATAGATTGGAGTACAGCCACTAAAAAACCTCGCGGTACCACCACGATTTCCAGGGATGAATGGGAATGAAATTACGGAGGGCGCACTTTATATATTAATATATATATATAAATATAAAAATTTTTTTATTTTTTTAAAATTTTTATATATATAAAAAAACAGCGCAACAAAGGAGTAAATTTATAATAAAACAGTACTATTTTTTAAGATATGAAATTCCTCCATCCGTCTAGTAATATGATCCCACTAATGTTTCAGCAATCGGGTAAGAGAAACTCATGATTAAGAGGGGCGAATTTCCAAAAAATTCGATTGGGTCACTTCCCCCCGAATTTTCCGACAAAATAAATTCGGTCCAATTATTTTTCGCACGAACCGAAAAAGCACAAATTTCCGGCGACAAACCTCAGGGTGCGTAGAACGTTGTCCATGGGTTAAATATCAGAGGGAGTTTGGGTTTGGTCTTCATACAAGTTGTGTTTTATATGACACGCAGATACTGCCCCGCTTTAGAATCGCTTCCTAAAAAATTTCCCGGGGCACAAAAGGGGCAAAACGACCAAAAACTCAAGCGGGAATGAAACCCCTGATAAAGTAATCCCACGAAAGCTGGAAAAAAAAACGAAGCTCAGGTGGCAACTTTAGTGACGATTTGGAGTGACACGGCAGCCACAGAGATGGGGGTCGGCATGGCAAATGAATTCTGGAGGGGCAAAAACGGGGAAGCACGGGTGCAAAATTTCTGGAGCGGAGGTCCGGGGGGCGCAGTATGAGGTCGGCAGTGGCACAATGACATTCGGAGGCGGAAAAAACATATTGGGCCACAAGTGGCACAATGATACTTGTGATCACGACAGCAGCAGCATGAGATCACCCCAGTGGCACAAGACATTCGGGAGGGGGAAAAAACAGTATTAAAGGGCCACAGAGTGGCACAATAACAGTGTGGGGTCACGACAGCACAAAAGATCAGGCAGTGGCACAATGACATTTGGAGGCGGAAAAATAGTATTAGGCCAAATAGTGGCACAATCACACAGTGTGGGGAACAGCTGCAGCAGTAGATGTCGGATTTTGGGCACAAGACATTCGGGGGGAAAAACAGTTTACCCCACAGAGGGGCCAATCACACATTTGGGGGTCACCGGCAGCAGTAGAATCAGGCAGTGGCACAAGACATTCGGGAGGGGGAAAAAACATTTTACCCACAGATTTGGCACAATCACACAGGTGGGGGTCACGGCGGCAGCAGTATGGACGGGCGTGGCCAATGACATTCTAGGTGGCAAAAACAGTATTAGGCCAAGAGTGGCATAATCACACGTGTGGAGGTCCGGTGGCAGCAGTATGAATAGGCAGGGGCACAATAAACATTCTGAGGTGAAAAAACATATTAGGCCAAGAGTGGCATAATCACACGTGTGGGGGCACAGCGGCAGCAGTATGAGGTCGGGGAAGGGCACAATAATTCTGGAGGCGGAAAAACATATTAGGCACGAGGGGCCCAAATCACACAGTGTGGAGGTCAAACGCACAGCAGAGTCAGGCAGTGGCACAATGACATTCGGGTGGAAAAACGGGGGAAGCCACAGAATGGCAAATGATTTAGAGCGGAGTTCACGGCGGCAGCACAGAGGTCGGGCAGGGGCAAAAATGACCAGTGTGGAGGGAGGGAGGGTCACGCAGCACATGAGGTCAGAGAGTGCACAAGACATTTGGAGGGGCAAAACAGGGGGAAGCCAAGATGGCAAAAAGACTGAAGCGGAGCACGGCGGCACAGCATGGGGTCAGGCATTGGCACAATGACACAGTTGGGGGACATGGCAGGAGTAAACCCACACAGGGTCAGAGAGGGCACAAGAAATTCTGGGGGTGGCAAAAAGGAGGAAGCCACGATGGCCAAGACTGAGAGGGGGGTCCGGCGGAGCAGCATGAGGTCAGGCAGGGGGCATAAGACCAGTGGGGAGGAATGGCAGCAGCCACAGCAGCAGCTTGGGGCAGACAGTGGCACATGACACTTTGGGGATGTCAGGGGGCAACAGCAACAGCAGCAGCAGCAGAGTCATAGAGTGGCAAATGACAGATGTTGAGGTGGGTGGCAATACAGTCCCTTAAAGATGGTGGTAGGCAGATGGAGAAACGGGCAGCAGAGGGGGTGGATCAGGCGGGGGGCGGCATCAGAATAGGGGCTGAGGCAGGGTTTTTTAAACCCCCGATGACGCCTAAGGCTTGGTGTGTGGAAATCCTGGCTATCCACCCCTTTTCATTTTGAAAAAGGCGTCGTTCCACTTTCCCCGGGGACAAGGGGGTTCCCTTGGGGGAAACAAAGGCCCCCCGCCGCACTGAAACCCCGCTCTGAGCCCACTCTGGCCGGGCGGAAACCCCCTTCTCCACTGAAAAATGGGCAAGTTGCGGCCACACACCCCATTTTTGGCCCCCAGTAGCCCAGCGGATCTTCTAATGAGGTGGAGAGGCGTCCAATAGGCCACAACCTGTTGGTTCGGGATGCTCCAGGTCCTGCTGCTGCGTGCTGGCACTGCCCCCCCCCCAGGCGGGTGAAGGAAGCTGTTCATCATGATCCAGGTTTTGGGTTTACTACTGAGGATGGTATGCTCCTACCCCCCCCCCCTTCCCCCCAAAGGCCCGGCAGTAGTACTGAGCGGAGGAACCCCCCGGTTCAGACCTTCAAGGGGGCGATGTGACAGGGGAGGGGCCCAAAACTGATTACGAGGATTTCCCTATAGTATTTGAGTTTTCCCCCCCCAAATAGCTGGAAAAAAGGCCCCATTTTGGACCGGTAGCGGGGGGCCAAAGGGTGGAAGAGCCAGAAGTCATCCCTCTGCGGGAGCTGACTATTCGGCTGTCACAGCCGGGCAAAAAAGCATGCTGGGGGCCATCTGCACAAAGTGGACCCCGAGGGGCCCCTGCCTCCATTTCCACTGTATACTCCACGGTTTTGGGGGGTCATCTCCCTCTTTCCCTCATCTCCCATCCCCTCCTCCACTGCTCCTGCTCCCCTTCTTGTCACCTGGGTAAAAATCCACTCTTTTTCCCCAAACAATGTTCTGCTCCAATGCCTGCTCCCTCCTCCATTTCTCCCCACCGACTCTTTGGGGCCACGAGATGTAGTCGACACGTCCCCCAGCCCCCCTGCCCAGCAGTTTTTCAGATCTGTTCCGGGCAGAAGCAGGGGAATACGTTATCATCCCTTAGCCTGGTGACGACAAATAACGTCACCTCCTCGAAGGGCCCCAAACAAACGGCAGGTGTCCGCATAGCTGCCCTGGCTGACATAAAATTTTACCCCGGGGAGTACTTCTGTCAGCCCGGGTATCAAAAAATCGTTAAAGGTTTTTTTTTGTTCATAAACGGTCCCAACATGTGCAGGCGGAAAGCAGCGGGTGGGAAAAATCGCATATCAGATGTGTTGGGGGGGCCTTCTGCCGCGCAACTGAGAGGTGTTCCTGGCTTTGTACAATGGATAAAGTGCATGCACAGTTTTCCGGCCATTTTCAGAAGTTCTGAGATCTTTGGAAGAAAATTCAGGAAAACCCTTTTTACAACAGATTGAACATGTGACAGCAGGGCGCATGGACCCCTCCCTTCTCGGGGCAAGCGCGGACACCCTGTTCCTCCCATTGTCCGTCACCATGGTTCCATTGCAGTTGGCGCGGAGAAAGCCACACACGTTTCTTCGCATGACCGGAGCGTTTCCTCCCCTTTTTTTGACTTCGTTCGCCCAGGCAAACCCTGTGAAATGGTCAAACCGCGGGGGCCTACACAGTGGTATGATGGGGCGTCTTTTGGGGCTAGATGGGGTGTGGGGAGGAGGGGGATGCGGAATTGGCGCAGGTGCGCGTTTGACAAGTGGAGGAGAAAGCGGCGTCTCCTGTCCAAATTGTTGGTGTGCCTGGGGGAGGGAAAACCCCTTCCCCCGTGGGCCGTAAAGGACATGTACTGGGCCCTACCGTAGTTACAGCTCCAGACTCCGGCGCTGGCCCCTTGGGCTACCCATAAGCTCAAGGACTGACCCACCTTTGTTTCATATTTATGAAAGGGTGGTTTTTCCTTTTTGGAAAAGAAAATTTCGGCTTGGAACTTCCATCCGGGTCGCACAAGCCCTTAGTTCTCTGAATGGTCTGAGTCCACCATTTGGAAAGGTAAGGACTGCAATACAACAACCTTTGGCAGGGGCACGGTCAGCTGCGCACCTTAGGATGTTTGGGGGCTACTGTTTTTCTCTTTGCAATCACCTCGCTGAACGAGCTGGGGCCAAAGAGTAGCGAGGAGCAGGACATCTGGACCGGCGAGATGTCAAAAGAAACAGCTCCCTTCTGCAGAGGTGGGAGCCTTGATGGCTGCAAAGGCATGCGAGCCAAGGGGGCTGCGCTGCTGTTGCTGCGGCGGCAGGGTGGACCACCACATCTGAGCCACATTTTCCCCCGGCCCCCGATGGTGAGCTGCAAAAGTGTTACGCAGGGGCCCTGGTGCCAAATTACTCCCTGGCCACGCTTCACTTTCTGCCCACAGATTCTAAAATATCCCTATTCGGCTCCTCCGGTGTGTTTTGCAAAAAAAACTGCCACACCGCCGAGTATCGGGTTTTACCGCCACGCTCCCACTGAGTGACACTGCCGCCCCTGCCTGCCTACCCCGTGCCCTACTTTTTTGGATCGAACGGATTTTTACCCCTGGCTGCTTGGCTCCCCCCCTCACTCTGCTGCTATCCTGCTGACTCAGGCCACACACCCCCCCTTTCGGCTGCGCTGCTGCCTGAAGGCAAACTGACGCCCTCTTTCCCCACGAATAAAGCCCCCGCCTCACCCGGCTCCCGTGCGGTCGGGCTACATCACATTTTTTTTTCATCGTCCTACGTCCTCATCACCGGGCTTGTATGCCGAGGCGACCTCTCAAACTGCCTCCCCCTCCACCCCACATCTATACTTTGGCCCACTGCAAGAAGCAGGGGGTATTGGCCCCCTTTTTTCACTGCCAAAAAGCGCTGACTGCCCCCCTCAAATTGTTCATACTCGCACATATGGCGCTGAGCCCGACCACAATTCCTGGCTGAGGAAACCGGAGGGACGAGGGGGCTGGGACAGGTGAGGGCCCTGACCCCCTCCCGGGCCCGAACTAAGGGTTTTTCTGAGGTTCCCACCACTCTTGGTGGGTTGTCAGATGCATTGGAGGAAGAGGATGACCTAGTCAACCAAACAAAACCCTTGGTTTCTGAAAAACACACGGCCCCTAGATGACAGGGCAGTTGTGGGTCACCAAGTGCCCCCGCGAGTCCCCCTTTCTGTGCGGACCGGGGGCCGTTCCGGGAAAGTTTGTGCCACGCCACTCGCAGGTGCAGAGCCTGCCACCTTCTTCTGGGCATATGTTTGTTCTAAAATTTAAGACACTGTTTGATATGAATCTGTTATATAAATATAAACCCGCTTTTTACTCCCAAAAGAAACCCCAGTAAAAAGCTTGGGTAACCCTTTGGGTATAAAAATTTCGCTCCCAAATGGCCGGAAAAATTTATTTTTTGCCTTTTTAAAAAACTGGGGTGTTTTACTAAATGTAAAAGCCAAACAGGCTTAATTAAACCTCGACAGAAATTTGGCTACAGGAAAAAAGTGTATATTTTTGGGGTTGAAAAAGACGGTTTATTTTTTTTCAGCACACCCCAAAACAACGCTTAAATTAACCCCTGATGTAAATTGCGCCAAAGAATTTCCCCCCCCACAAAATGTAGCTTTGTAGCGTGACAAATTACGTGTTTTCTCCGCCACACAAAAAGAGATACTTTTTAATTAACCTTTGCTTGTGGGAAATTAGGTACGGAAAAATTTAATATTTTGGCGTTGAAAAAGAGGGTTTAAATTTTTGTCAGCACACCACAAAACAACCTTAATTAACCCCCGGATGAAATTGGCCAAAAATTTAGCCGCACAAAATAGTGCTTTGTAGGTGTTACAAATTCTTGTTTTTCACCACACAAAAAGATACGGTAATTAACCTTTGCTTGTGAATTGGTACGGGAAAAATTTATATATTTAGGGTTGAAAAAGACGGGTTTTTTTGTCAGCACACCACAAAACAACGTTAATAACCCCTGGATTAAATTGCCCAAAAAATTGAGCCGCACAAAATGGAGCTTTGTAGCGTGTTACAATTTCGTGTTTTCTCCCACACAACACGAGATACAGTTGTAATTAACCTTTGCTTGTGATTTAGGCTACAGAAAAATTTATTTATTTTTGGGGTTAAAAAGACGGTTTATTTTTGTGCACACCACAAAACAACCCCCAATTAAACCCCTGGATGAAATTTCCCAAAGAATTTTGCCAACAAAAAATAGCTTTGAGCGTGTTACAATTGCGTGTTTTCCCCACACAACAAAGTAACATTTTTAATTAACCTTTGCTTGGGAATTAGGTAAGGAAAAAATTTTTTTAATTTTTTGGGGTTGAAAAAGACGGGTTTTTTTTTTGTCAGCACACCAGCAAAACAACGCTTTAATTAACCCCTGATGTAAATTGCGCCAAAGAATTGAGCCGCATAAAAAAGTAGCCTTTGTATGCGTGACAATCGTGTTTTCTCTACCCACACAACAAGAGATTCAGTGTAATATAACCTTTTGCTTGTGAAATTAGGCTACAGGAAAAATTTATATAATTTTGGCGTATTGAAAAAGACGGTTTCTTGGGGTCAGCACAACCAGCAAAACAACCCTTAAATTAACCCTGGAGTTAAATTGCGCAATAGAATTGAGCAGGAGCCACAAAATGAAGTGTATTTGTATATGTAACAACTGCATGTTCTTTAAATGAATACAACCGGAACTGGCTTAGATCCCACTTGGATATTGAATGTATATGCAGCATTTAAAATTCAACATCGTCTTAAATGTTGTTCAAATTACGTTATTTATGTGTTGCAATGTCCTTGTAGATTATTGTATGTAGGTGAAACTACCATGGGTGTAGATCCCGTATCAAGTAAACATAAGTCTAACGATTAGGCTGGGCAAGATTAGATCTACCTGTCTTTAAACATCTTTGTGGGAAAAAAGAACATAAGATCACGGATTAAATTTCGATCGTGGATCATGTACCAAAATTTGATGAGAGGTGTAGCACCGTTTATCTCAACTTAAGAAAAAGGAATTAGAGTGGGTTTTTTAATGTTAAATACGTTATTCCCGAATGGTTAAATTATGGAAATTTAAAGTCTTACCCATCGAAGAGTATTGAGTTTTGTATAAACCCTTTTGTTCTCCGTTGTCTTACGTCCCCTTACACTATATGGAAATGTTTATGTATAGGTTTTAATTTATGAGTGATAATAATTTTTATTTTTTATTTACAGAAAAAGAATATTTATGTATGCCAAATTATACTCGAAGAACCCATGACGTTTTCATCAACCGAACGCTGAAAATCAGTGGATGCATGATTACTATACCGGGATGGAGGAATATATCATATCTTAAACCATAATCTACATGTTATATATATAAAAATATAACTCCTTTGTTGCGCGGTTATATATATAATATAAATTGTGGGCGCCTCCTGTATATACATATATAGTGATGTTTTAAATTGTGAATTCTCAGATCTGTCTACAAGTGTCACCTGCTGCACGGGGAGTCACAAGGCCTTATTTGTTCTGTGTCCATGAGATTGGGACGACTGCCCAGTGTTAGGCTTGGGATCCCTTACTGAGTATTAATTTGCTATAGATAAAATGCTCTCCTTGTTATCAGGTGGTGCTTCCACCAGACTTGATAATAAAAGGGAGTTATTCCTCTTACAGAAGCAAAAAGGTAACATATGAGGTGAGAGATCAGGTTTTAAATAGTGTTTATAGAGGTTAAGAGTATATCTAATAAAATTACGTTTTAGTTGTTTTAACATATAGGAGAAACTGATAGAGTTTAAGTTTGCCTACGGCAAAATAGTAAATATAGTTCCGTATAATACATTCCCATTACATCCCTGGAGACTCGTGGTGGTACCACGAGGTTTCTAGTGGCTGTACTCCAAATGCTGTGATGTAGCCATTGCTTATTTACTGGTGGTTTGCATCATGGTATGGTGCAGGTTTGTGGTTTAGCGGAGTTTAAGGAGTGTTTATGAATGAAGCTTGCTGTCACAATGCCAGTGAGTTGAATGGCGCTGATGTATTAGAATTATTCAGTGCGCATGCGCAAGATTCCTCTCCGTCGTTCTGACAAACATGATGTGTAATCCCGCGTACTAGGCAGGCAGAGAATGCCGAGTTTCATTATGTGGTGGTTAATACACATTTAATGGATATAGGTATTTACAATTGTAAATGTATGTAAGCCCTTGATTATACTATGTAACCCTGATTAATGGTATTTTCTTTTGTTTATTGACAAATATGTATTCACTTGTTTGATTAATGCCCTTATATTTAAATACTTTTAGGAACACTATACTTTGCTTAGAAAGGCACAGTGTTGAGCTTAAAACGTATGCTTTGCACGTTTGGTGGAATAAACCGCTTTAAAAAAGTAGTAAGTGCTGTCCTGGGATCTATTTTTATAGGCGAAATAGATTCTCTCACTTAGATATCATATTTTTTGGGCACCGTGCTGGGGGCAACAATAGGATGGGGAGTTGTGTCACTAAAAAGGATAGGAAATATATCAAAAGCGAGGAAGCAAGAATGTTTGTACAGGAAATTCTCCCAAAAAGTGTCATGGCTGAAAGAATCCTTCATGGCTGTCTGGAGCAGATAGGGAATAAAAGAGAAAGAGAATTACTTCTAAGAGGCACTACTATTTTTTTTCTTTTAGCATAGAAACAAATAGAGATGAGCGATTGCTGATTTTAAAGTAAAATTGAGTTGGATTTTTCGATGTTCGATCAACTCTCCGTGTTCCTCATAAAGTCAAAGGAAAAGAAGATACAGTGTTAATTATTTAGATCAAAACAGGCGAGGAGAAGCTGAATACACATCCAGAACGCAGTAAACTAGATACGTGGTACAACTAGTGAATACAAATAGGCTCTAAGAGTCACATAAAAAAATTCACGGACGCTAAAATAATTTATTCTTTTCAATGGCTAAACCAAAAGATGAGGACAAGCATAGCTATAGCAGGTACAAGTGCTAGCAGCGGCTACGGGGGCCTCTTGGTACAATATAAGACTACATCCGTAATGGGAAATAGCACATGTGGTAAATAGGCATAGGAGGCCCCTTATCACTTTATTGTTTGACCCAGTGGCCCAAGCACATGTCATAATATGTGTGGAAGTAAGAACATCTCAATGGGAACATAATAGGTTCAGCAGTGCAGGGCCTTAGTTATAGGGGAGCAGTTGTAGCCATGGTCAATCTATTAACCATTTCAGGCCCATGCAGCTAAATCAAATTGTCTCCCACCATACTATTCCCTATGTTTTAACGATCACTGGACCCTTTTTGATTAATGCCCCTGACAGGAGACTGCCCAAATTGGGCACCCCTGGCACACCTTTACAGTAGTTGACCTCAAAACCAGCAAAAAATACCTTTCGGACACTCAATAAAATTAGCAAGGAAGAAAAGAGTTTTTTTATATAAAACAAGATTTTTTTGAATAGGACCTTGACTATCACTGTCTTTACAGCAGCATGACCCACAAAACCAGCAAAAAACAGTACTTTTACATGCCAATACTTTGTAAGTGGCGAAATAGAGTAAAAATAGATTTTTTTTCTAATGGAATATCAATGATATCCATGGTTATGAAAAACCCTGACACCAAATCAACAGTGTTCTTGCTTCAGTCCTTGTAATTTGCAACAGCAAACAGGGCTGCAAATAACAATTTTTGCTATGCTAGGGCGGAAAATCTAAGAAAATGGTTTTTATGTGTACAAAACCGACGAGGAATTAGTAAATACTATTATTTTTCTAATGGGAATATCAGTTAAATGGGGGTCTTATGGATGAACAGTGTCTTTTACACTGGCTTTCCCCCCAAAACTGCAGCAAAGATATTGTGGGAACAGAACGAAATTTTCTGTTAAAAATCAGTATATGACAGCAATTTATTTTTTAGGAGCAATTTCCTAACATGGTCCTGAACAACTGGCAGTCCAGCTACAAAACTGGCAGCAAAGAACGATGTGGCATAAGAATGAAATTTTCTCTGCAATATACCAGTATATCAAATTGATTTCTTTTGAGAGAATTTCCATAACACTGTCCTTGTGCAGGAAACTGCCCCCCCCTCAAAAAAAAAAAACTGCAGCAAAGGAACTATGGGCAATGCAAAAGATACAGTCAGCACTTATATCAAAAATCATCTGACTACTAACTGGTTCCAGGAATCCCCTAATCTTCTTGTACCAGCCAACCCTAACTGATCTATCTACATCTTTTTCCTTTGTGAAATCGCTGGGAAATGGTTTGTCTGCCTGGCTTTGAAACAAGCAAGCAGCTAGAGAGCAATGGTGTTCAGTTGTCCCAGTCCTGTTATCGTAATGGCTTTCAGCAGGAAGTACAGTGACATATATAAAAGCAAAGGTCATGTGATGTTTAGCAGCCAAAGAGAGCCCTACACCCCCCACTGGTGACGTTCCCATGACTCCCCTCACGTTCGCTACGCTGATTGGCTGGCCACCAAAAGTACAGGAAGCAGCAAAAATGGCGAGATCACAAGTCTAGATTTCGATTTCTGACCCGATTTTAGAAAAAAAATCGGACCGAATCAGGATCTGGAAATCCGTAAAAATCGACTCGATTTCAGCTTTTCTCGATTAAATCGCTCAACACTAGTAACAAACAATATGTGACTATTATATGGATTTTTTTTTAACTGGGTGGTTGTTGTTTTTTAAGTTCCCATATGTACAATACCCTCTATGCTTTCCCCTCTGTGAGCTCTGTTAGCACAGCAGTGAGAGAATTGCTTGATGGTCTTTCTTTCTGGTGGTCTCTGGTTTGGGAAGTGTAAATATTACCAGCAACAACCCAATAGGTATGTTCACATGGTTGATTTTGACTCTGAATTTTCTGCATCCAAATTAGCATCAAAACCTTGTCTAAAAAGTGCCTTAATGCAGCACTTTTCAGATGAGGTTTTGATGAGGATTTGATCAGGTTTTTCCTCAATGTTTCCGACGAGGCAAGGTTTTGAATGAGATTTTCTTTCTGAAATACAAACACAAATTAGGGCAAAAACAGCCCTGATGAATCTGCCAAAAACCTGCTAAAAATGCATTGAGGTTCAGAAGCTCTCCATGAATTCTTTTGGGGATTTTCAGTATAGAAACTTCTTTTTTAGCGCTCAAAACAGTATTCAAAGAAACACTTAGGGTATGTTCGCACGGCTTATTTTGGGGCGCATTTTTATGGTAATACATAGCTCTCAGAGAACTATGGATTACGCCTCCTCTCCCAGCTCGGACAATACGATTGTATGGTATGCGCGGGGAGATAAGTGACATGCCAATTATTTGTGGCGAATACGCGCCACGAGTAATGCATGTCTATGGTGCCGGCGGCTGCCGGCTCCACCTCCGCGCCCATAGGAGAACTAGCGTATAAGCTAAACTCACCGAAACACACATTAGTACCGAAGGCTATGTCTCCGCAGCAAAGATAAAACACTGTCAGAAATCCGATGGTATTTTAACTTTGCCACACCACAGTTTTTTTTGTGTATGTTTTGCGCAAAGTAATGTGGTCGGATTTCAGATTCCCGGCGGCCCAATACATAATCTAGTGGAAGAAAGAAGCATGCACTATCAATATGACAGTGAAGCCGGATACTTTAGTAGAATACCCTATTGTATGGTAAGAATGCATCATAGATTTTCTAATAAATCTACACAGCGCTGGGTACAGTGGGATTTTTGGCAGACTCTAAATATTGAATCCGTTTAAAATTCAACAAGAGAATCCAGTGCTTTGTAGACATAGCCCAAAATGCTTGTAAAAACTTCATTGTGTGTGAACTACAACATTGTTTAACATAGGAATCAATAAAAATGAACAGGGGAGAAGGTATGGTTTGGAGGCTTTTTGATGCTGTTTTGGCAAGGAAACGCTCCAAAAACAGCAGTGAAAACATCTTCAAAATTAGTTGTGTGAACTAACTTTTTTTTTGTTGCCGGGTCCCCAAGAAGGCCAATACCTTGGGTGTGGTTTTTTATGTTTTTGGTGTAGAAACACAAAAAATAAGTGGTGAAGAAACTATCACTTCCCATTAGTGGAAAAAAAAAAAAATTCTATTTTCCTTCATGTAAGTTCATGTATGGTCTAGTATGATTTTAGCTCTCCCTGTTTGGAGAACAATAAAGCAATCATTATATCATTACTAGAGATGGGCGAATTGATTCTAACGAAGTGGAATTCGTTTAGAATTTCAGGAAAACTTCGGTTCGGAACGAGTCGAACCTTTGGGGTACTTCGGGGTGAACGAAGTGTGCTTTTGATTGATAAAAATGGCTGCGAGCACATGGCTCTACATGGGGCAACGCAATCTGGGAGGAAAGAAGGGCATAGCCTGCATGACAATGTGCAGAGAAGAAGCCAATCAGAGACCGGCGGATTCTGTGACGTCACCAGGCACTATAAAAAGACCGAGCGCGCCGCTGGGAGCTCACACCTCCTCTCACTGTACTGATCGGGAAGGTGCTGCTGCGGGTGATAGCGCTTTCTGAAGAACTGATTTTTATACAGCTATTTCTGTGGGGTGTCTCAGCTTGTCTCAGAGGATATACTGTTCTCTGAATGTTCTATTTCTGATTTTTTTTGGGGTATTGGATTCTGAAATCCAGGTGCGTCACTGCAGCATTGCATATAATACATCAATATCCAAGTGGGATCTAAGCCAGTTCCTGTTGTATTCATTTTAAAGAAACAAAGCGTTTTTACAATACCAAATACCACTTCAATTTTTTGGCTGCCTGAATACTATTGCGCAATTTACATCCAGGGGTTAATTAAGCGTTGTTTTGCTGGTGTGCTGACTAACAAAAAAAGTCTTTTGCAACGCCAAATAGATAATTTTTGTTTTGGTATCGTGATTGACAAGCAAAGGCTAATTACAACTGTAAATCTCATGGTAGTGTGGCGTAGAAAACAACGCGAATTGGAACACGCTACTAGTTTTTTTGGCGGGCCTCAATTTCTTTGGCTGCAATTTTACATCCAGGTTTAATTAAGCGATGTTTTGCTGGTGTGCTGACAAAAATAAACCGTCTTTTTTTCAACGCCAAATAATATTTTTTTTTTTGGTAGCCTAATTCACAAGCTAAAGGCTAAATACAACTGTATCTTCTTGTTTTGTGTGGCGTAGAAAACACGCAATGTAACTACGCTACACAGATTTTTGTGCAGCTCAATTCTTTGGCGCAAAAATTATTTAAAAACTCCAGGGGTTAATTAAGGCGTTGTTTTATCTGTTGCTGAAAAAAAATAAACCGTCTTTTTCACGCCAAAATATAAATATTTTTTTTATGGTAGCCTAATTTCACAAGCAAAGGCCTAATTACAACTGTATCTCTTGTGTGTGCGTAGAAAACACGCAATTGTAACACGCTACAAGTTTGGTGCGGCTCAATTCTTGGCGGCAATTGTACATCCAAGGGTAATTGAATCTTTGATTTGCTGGTGTGCTGACAAAAATAAACCGTGCCATTTTTCA
The DNA here is from genome assembly GCA_025379985.1 of Phyllomedusa bahiana. Lineage (NCBI taxonomy): Eukaryota > Metazoa > Chordata > Amphibia > Anura > Hylidae > Phyllomedusa > Phyllomedusa bahiana. Next base: position 15,341 of record JAODAL010068552.1, read on the forward strand.
ACGCCAAATATATATATAATTTTTTTGGTAGCCTAATTCACAAGCAAAGGCAAATTACAACTGTATCTCATGTTGTGTGGCGTAGAAAAACACCAATTGTAACACGCTACTATTTTGTGTAGGCGGTCTCAATTCTTTAGGCGCAATTTACATCTCCAGGGTTAATAAGCGTTGTTTTGCTGGTGTCGGACAAAAATAAACCGTCTTTTTTCAACGCCAAATATATATATTTTTTTTTGGTAGCCTAATTCACAAGCCAAAAGGCTTAATTACCACTGAACACTTGTTTTGTGGCGTAGAAAACACGCAATTGTAATCACGCTAACCTATTTGTGCGGCTCAATTTCTTTGGCGCAATTAACATCCAGAGGGTTAATTAAAGCGTTGTTTTGCTGGTTTCTGACAAAAATAAACCGTCTTTTTTTCAACGCCAAATATATATATTTTTTTTTGGAGCCTAATTTCACAAGCAAAGGCAAATTTTTAAACGATCTCTTTTTTGTTGGCAAAAAAACACCAAGTAACACGCTACAGTTTGTGCGGCTCAAATCTTTTCGCAATTTACATCCAGGGGTTTAAATTTAAACGTTTTTGCTGGTGTCGACAAAAATAAACCTCTTTTCAACGCCAAATATAAAATTTTTTTTTGGGACCCAATTCACAAGCAAAGCAAAATTTCAAAATTATCTCTTGTTGTGTGGCTAGAAAACACGCAATTGTAACACGCTACTAGTTTTTTGCGGCTCAATTCTTTGGCGCAATTTACATCCAGGGTTAATTAAAACGTTGTTTTGCTGGTGTGCTGACAAAAATAAACCGTCTTTTTCACGCCAAATATAAAAATATTTTTTTTGGTAGCCTAATTCACAAGCAAAGGCAAATTACAACTGTATCCTTGTTGTGTGGCTAGAAAACACGCAATTGTAACACGCTACTAGTTTTGCGGCTTTAATTCTTTGGCGCAATTACATCCAGGGTTAATTAAGCGTTTTTTGCGGGGTGCTGACAAAAATAAACCGTCCTTTTTTAACGCCAAAAAAATTTTTATTTTTTTTTGGTACCAATTCACAAGCAAAGGGGAAAAAACAACTGTACCTTGTTGTGTGGCGTAGAAAACACGCAATTGTAACACGCTACTTTGTTTGTTTCGGCTCATTCTTTGGCGCAATTTACTCCAGGGGTTTTAAATTAAGCGTTGTTTTGCGGTGGCGACAAAAATAAACCGTTTTTTCAACGCCAAATATATATTTTTTTTGGTTAGCCCAATTCACAAGCAAAGGGGAAAATTACAACGTATCCTTTTGTGTGGCGTAGAAAACACGCAAATTGTAACACGCTACTATTTGTGCGGCTCAATTCTTTGGGGCAATTACATCCAGGGGTTTAATTAAGCGTTTTTTTGCTGGGGTGTG
>JAODAL010068553.1:0-16752 GCA_025379985.1 Phyllomedusa bahiana
TCGCATGATGGGGGGGGAAATTTTCGATCCCATAAAAACCTTGCCGATTTCAACTTTGTCGATAAAAATCGCTCAACACTAGTCACCACCCAAATGACAGTGTTTCTGGAGGATGCCGGGAAGTCCATAACAAAGTCCATGGCTACATGGGACCAAGGTCTTTCTGGCACCAGGAGAGGCTGAAGCAGACCCGCGGGTCTGAGACGAGGGACTTTATTACAGGCACAGGAGGTACAGGCCAGGACAAAGTCTCTAACATCTTGAGCGAGGGTGGGCCACCAATAATAACGAGCGATTAGTTGCAGGGACTTATGGACTCCAGGATGACCAGCTGTTTGTGAGGCATGTCCGCACTTCAGGATCCAAGGCCGCATGGCAGGGCGTACGTAGGTCTTCTCAGGAGGTAGATGTTGAAGGTCCACGGGGGCCGCCGTGAGGAGTCATTCTGGAGGAATTATGTGCTGTAGTGGCGGCTCCAAGCCCACTGTGTCCGAGGATCTAGAGAGGGTATCCGCTCTGACGTTCTTCCCAGCTGGCCGAAAGTGAAGGAGAAAATCAAAGCGGGCAAAAAAGAGTGACCACCTGGCTTGTCGAGGGTTCAGTCGTTGAGCAGACTGGAGATAAAGAAGATTTTTATGATCGGTGAAGATATCGATGGGGTGGCAAGCTTCCTCCAGCAAGTGCCGCCATTCTTCTAGGGCTAACTTAATGGCCAGTAGTTCGCGATCATCGATTGTGTAATTTTTTTCGGCTGGGGTGAAGGTTTTAGAGAAGAAGCCGCAAGTACGCAGTTTCCCAGAGGAGGACTTCTGTAGGAGGACAGCGCCTGCACCTACTGAGGAGATGTCCACTTCTAGGACAAACGGAAGCTGCGGGTTCGGGCGAGACAGAACAGGAGCTGAAGCGAATGCCGATTTAAAACGATCAAAGGCTTCTTGGGCTACTGGAGGCCAGGATTTAGGGTTGGCATTTTTCTTCGTAAGGGCCACCAGTGGGGCCACGAGCGTGGAGAAATGCGGGACGAACTGTCTGTAATAGTTTGCAAACCCCAGAAAGCGTTGGATGGACCGAAGGCCAACTGATCGCGGCCACTGTAAGACCGCTGAAAGCTTAGAGGGATCCATCTGGAGACCCTGATCCAAGACGATGTACCCCAGGAAGGGTAACGAGATGTGTTTAAACAAGCATTTCTCTAGTTTGGCATATAACTGGTGGTCACAGAGACGTTTGAGCACCTAGCGGACGTAGTGGCGGTGAGTTTCCAGATCAGGAGAGAAGATTAAGATGTCATCTAGGTAGACGATAACACAGGCGTAGAGAAGATCGCGGAAGATCTCATTGACGAAATTCTGGAACACTGCCGGAGCGTTGCAGAGGCCAAATGGCATGACGAGATATTCAAAATGGCCATCTCGGGTATTAAAGGCCGTTTTCCATTCATCGCCTTTACGGATACGAATCAAGTTGCATGCTCCACGTAAGTCCAATTTGGAAAAAAAATTTGCACCACGCAGGCGATCAAAAAGCTCCGAGATCAGAGGCAGGGGGTAACGATTTTTTATAGTGGTTTTGTTGAGTCCCCGATAATCGATACAGGGCCGGAGAGTAACATCTTTCTTTTCAACAAAGAAGAAACCGGCCCCCGCAGGCGAGGATGACTTGCGTATGAAGCCTTTACGGAGATTCTCCTGGATATATTCCGACATCGCCTTAGTCTCCGGGACAGAAAGACTCTGCCTCGGGGAGGAGTACTACCGGGTTGCAGGTCAATAGGACAGTCGAACGGCCGGTGCAGGGAAAGAGTCTCGGCCTGTCTTTCGGAAAAGACGTCGGCTAGATCCTGGTAAGGAGTGGGCAGACCCGGCAGAGGCTTCATAGACTTTACAGAGGCGGGCCATAGAGCTGGACGGAGTACAGAAAGGCATTGCGAGTGGCACGTGGGACCCCAACGGATAATCTCGCCTGTGTTCCAGTCTAAGGTGTTGCAACCAAGGGAGGCCCAGGAGAATTTCAGAAGAGGAGCGAGGCAGAACAAGAAGTTTCAGAGTCTCCTTGTGTATGGCGCCAATCTGCAAGGTGAGGGGCGCAGTGCAGAACCAAAGAGCATCCTTTAGGCATTCGCCACTGACGGTGGAGACGAACATGGGTTTCTGAAGAGGGGTCACTGGGAGACGAAATTTGGACACCAGTGCGTGGCTTACAAAATTTCCAGCGGACCCCGAATCAAGGAAGGCGGTGGCATGAAAGGTGCTGTCCGGCGAAATTCCCCATAGTATGGGAATGGTCAGACGGGGAGACTGACACCTAGGGATGCCTCTCCTACGAGCCCTAGGTGCTAGAGTTTCCCGGGCGCACCGGACAATCCCCAATGAAGTGGCCAGAACCGTATGTCAATTCGGGTAGCTAACCGAATCAGTTCGTCCAGAGCAGATGGCAGGTCCCGACCCGCAAGCTCGTCTTTAATGCGTCCAGACAGGCCTTGCCAGAAGGTCGCCACCAAAGCCTCATTATTGCAGTCCAGCTCAGAGGCTAGGGTGCGGAACTGCACGGAGTACTGACCCACAGAAGAGTCGCCCTGACGGAGACGGAGCAGAGCTGCGGCAGCGGAGGAGGTGCGGCCAGGTTCCTCGAAGACGGTGCGGAACCCCTGGAGGAAGGCTTGCAGATTTGCCATCAACGGATCTCCTCGGTCCCATCGCGGAGTAGCCGAGGCCAAGGCTTCCCACGATCAGAGGCTAATTATGGAGGCCGCCTTAGGCCGGTCGGTAGGGAATTGATGCCCCAACAGCTCTATGTGGATGGAGCATTGACTGATGAAGCCACGGCACTTCTTGGGGTCTCCATCATAGCGTGAGGGGAGCGGCAGATGAAGAGATGGTCCCGGTGCAGGATCGTAATCCAGAGACGAAGTCGGGAACAGGCAGGAGGTCAGGACGGGCGGCAGAGGTTCGTTATCAGAGACGGGCAGACGGTCAGGGCAGATGGCAAACAGGCAAGGTCAGGAAACGTAGCGGAACGGACTGGTACACAGGTAATCAATACGGAACTCCAACACTCTCAAGACTCACTAAACTCACACCAACAAACTGGCAGAGAGTGCAGGAGGCGTGTACCTTATATAGGACCATTGACAAATTACCGACGCGCTGGCCCTTTAAATCCAGACCAGCCGTCGCGCGCCCTAAGCAGCGGGTACGCGCGCGGTGGCTGGGACAGGCAAGAGCAGAAAGCACAGGAGCGTGGACGGGTAAGTGTACAGGCGCCAAGGCAGCAAGGGGATGGTGGCAGGCGGCCCCGGCACCCGCGCTGGACCCCATGCGGGACAAGTATGATGATGATAAGACCCAAAAGGGAGTGCCGCCACTATCTCAACCATTCCGGCTACTGTTGCTAGAGCAGGGAGAGGTAGATGGTAATCTAGGGAAGATTGTGTACAAAAGCAGGAGATAAGAACTGATCTTACACAGAAAGAAAGCAAAATCAGAGCAGCAATGTACTTGGTAATCATCTTTATTTATCTTTGCCAACATGTTTAAAGCTAATCAATGAACTGGGAATACCTCTTTAATACTGTATGTAGATATTCTGGCCTAGGAAAAGGTCTTGTTTGTGCATCTACACCTCATGGCATCCAGCATCTGAGGCACATGTCCCACATGTCTTATGTCTGTATCTAGATATCATAGCCATGACATAGGGTCTTGCTTGTGCGCCTTCACCATATGATGCCCAGCACCTGTAGCACATTCCCATAAGACCCTTTAGTCGACCCTTGTGTAATACATGAGCCGACAGGCCGTCTGAGAAGAGGTCCTCCATTCTCCGGCACACCATTTTAGGACACTATTAGATATGGATGTAATTACCGCTGATCCCCATGGCGCATTGGCAATTTAGTTGTACAATTTATCATTTGATCTATATAAATGTTATAGTCACGTGTTTGTGTACATATTTTATGAAGCTGCTTATCATCATTAACATCCATTACAGCAGCTGCCATGAAGTCAGTGATACTAATGCTACTTGGCTAAGTTCCCAGAAGTAAAACGCGTTGTGATGATTGTCTATTTGCGGATCCATTTGAACACATTTTAACTGTGACTTTTTTTTTTTTACAGCGAAATCATATTACTGTCCCATAATTTGATCTAGAGAAGAAGCTTCTCACGTGAAATGTATCGGATGAATTACATTTCCATTTGTTGTACTTGTTCCCAGTTGAAAAGCCGATCATTAAGAAAAGATGCAGTTATGGGTCAATTATTCCTCAATCGGAGGCTTTCTAATACAATTATCTTTCATGGTCTTCTGGTAGAGTGCACTCAGGAACAGTTGAGCGGGGACGTAATTGACTCTTATCATAGCTTGACTTAGACTTCCTGAGTCACATAGTAGAGTGTAAAGTAGTAAAGCTGGGAAAATATATTTTTTAATCTGTATTTGGAGCAAAGGTTGGAGATTAGCTGTGTTAATATCAATGGTTGTTGCCAGGAAGCTTTCAAGAAATCTGAGCACAAAGATATTTCTATGAATAATCAGTTGAGGGACATTATAAGGAAAATAATGATATTTCGTTCCGATTATGTTGCGTTCCTCTCCAAAATGTCGTCTCCACGACTGCATTAATGTTATATATAGTGGCCAAGTTCCATTGTCACTGTTACAATGCAGTATATGAGATATACATATCTGGACTGATAAAATATGGTAGAGCAGGAAATTATTCATGTCTTCCGTTTATTTGTCTAAACCAGGGGTCCTCAAACTTTTTAAACCGGGGGCCGGTTCACAGTCCCTCAGACCATTGGAGGGCCGGAATATAGTTTAAAAAAAAAGTTTTACTTTGGGGGGTCGATACGATTACGGCGATACCCAATTTATATAGTTTTTCATGTTGAAGCGCTTTTTTAAAATAAGAAAGTTTTCTGATGGCCATAGCTTTTTTATATTTTTCTGTATACAGAGCTGTGTAAGGACTTTTTTTTTGCGGGATGAACCGACGTTTTACTTGGTGTCACTTGGCATTTATATGGCTTTTTGATCACTTTTTATTCCATTATACATGCTGAGGGGTGAACAAAAATCACAATTCTGACTTTTTTACGGCGTTCACCGTGCAGGTTAAATAACAGACAGATTTATGGGGCAGGTTGTTACATACGTGGCAATACCAAAATATCCCTTGCTTTATCTTTTTTCGGGTGATGGGAATTTGTAAAAAGGAAAAAGGCAGTGTACGTGTTTATTTTATTTGTTTCACTTTTTTTTTTCACTTTTCCCCACAGGGGATTTGTATCGGAAATATGCAGCATTCCCTGGTCACTCACCATGACAACATTTGTAAATTCCCAATGCCGACCACATTTCTTATAGATCCAGCTCTCCCAGATGACAAGTTTTGCTTAGCAATAATCAGGGATGGGGGCCGGGAATAGATCACCTGCAGACGAGACAAAACTTGTCACCTGGGAAACTGTGGAATCTATAACAAAGTGTCCGACATGTGAGCTCTACTAACGTCTTCACCCAGCTTTCCCAGACACCTGAAAAGCTAAACATGCAACAGGACTGGGAAAGCACATTACAATCCATAATAATTATAGGGCTTATAAAAAGGTGGTCACCTCTGTTCGACAAATTGGCTCCTGTCCTGACTCGGAGGTTGGGGGAAGTTTGGGGGCTCCTGCCCTGAGTCTGGAGGAGAGGGGGGGCTCCTGCCCCGTGTCTGGAGGGGGAGGGGGGGGCTCCTGCCCTGAGTCTGGAGGAGAGGGGGGGGGGCTCCTGCCCTGGGTTTTGGAGGAGAGGGGGGATACTTGCCCTGAGTTGGAGGAGAGGGAGGGCTCCTTCCCCGAGTTTGGAGGAGCGGGGGGCTCCTGCCCTGGGTCTGGTGGAGAGTGGGGGCTCCTGCCCTGAGTCTGGAGGAGAGGGGGGATACTGCCTGAGTCTGGAGGAGAGGGGGATACTGCCCTGAGTCTGGAGGGAGGGGGGCTCCTGCCCTGGGGCTGGTGGAGAGTGGGGTCCTGCCCTGAGTCTGGAGGAGACTGGGGCTCCTGCTCCGATTCTGTAGGAGAGTGGGGGCTCCTACCCTGAGTCTGGAGGAGAGTGGGGGCTCCTGCCCTGAGTCTGGAGGAGAGTGGGGGGCTCCTGCCCTGCGTCTGGAGGAGAGTGGGGGCTCCTGCCCGGGGTCTGGAGGAGAGGGGGGGCTCCTGCCCTGGGTCTCGGGGGAGGCTTCTGCCTGGCACTCCCTGGCTCCTGTCCTGCCTCTTTGGAGGGAGGCTTCTGCCCTGGCACTCCGTGGCTCCTGTCCTGCCTCTTCGGAGGGAGGCTTCTGCCCTGGCACTCCGTTGGCTCCTGTCCTGCCTCTCGGAGGGAGCTTCTGCCCTGGCACTTTCCTGGCTCCTGCCCTGCCTCTCGGAGGAGGCTTCTGCCCTGGCACTCCGTGGCTCCTGTGCCCTCTCGGAGGGAGCTTCTGCCCTGGCCACTCCGTGCCCTGCCCTGCCTCTCGGAGTGGAGGCTTCTTTTCCCTGCACTTCGTGGCTCCTGCCCTGCCTTGAAGGAGGCTTCTGCCCGGCACTCCCGTGGCTCCTGCCCTGCCCCGGAGGAGGCTTACTGCCCTGCACTCCGTGCTCCTGCCCTGCCTCTCGGAGGGAGGCTTCTGCCTGGCACTCCGTTTGGCTCCCCGCCCCTGCCCCCTCGGAGGGGCTTCTGGCCCCGGCACCCTCCGTGGCTCCTTGCCCTGCCCTTGGAGGGAGGCTTCCTGCCCTGGCACTCCATTTGGGTCCTGCCCTGCCTCTCGTGGCTTCTCTCCTTGGCGGGAATGCTGGCACTGACCTCACATCCTGCTCTGGAAAGTCAGCCCAGTTCGGCGCCCTGAGTGCGGACGTGGGGGGGGGACACTATGAGCTGATGGGAGGTGCCTGAGGCGGACACTTGCCCGTATTTTGGGAGGTGTCTGTGAGTGGGGGAGGCGGAACACTCTGCAATGTTTACATTGCAGTGTGTCCCCCTCCACCACTCACTCACAGAAACATCCCATAATACTGCAAGTGTCCGCCCTCAGCATCTCCCAATCAGCTCCATAGTGTCCGCCCCCCCCAAAGCTGGCCCCTGCTGTTGTGCTGCTCACGATGGCTCTCATGTTACCTGTCACCGCCGCAGCACCTCCCATCGTATGGGAGGTGCTGTGGGCGGGGGGTGACGGGTGAGTGAAGCATCGTGAACAGCGCAACGGCAGGGGCCAGCTTATAGATGATCGCACCACTGAATAGGAGGACTGCGGCTCCGCTGCTGCCACGCCGGTGCCTTGCTACATGTCAACGATGGCAGCGGCGGCGGATGGCAGTCGGCGGGCCGCAAAAAAATCCCCGGCGGGCCGCATGCGGCCCGCGGGCCGTAGTTTGAGGACCCCTGGTCTAAACCTTCGACATATACTGTCACACAATGCACGGTTAGGCCATACAAAAAAAGTGAAATTTGCCAGCTCACCACCTCACTGCTCGCAGACTGCACGGATCCATAGTTTCATAGTTTCATAGTTTCATAGTTTGTAAAGCCGAAAAAAGACAAGTCGTCCATCTAGTTCAGCCTGTTGTGCTAAGGTGTTGATCCAGAGGAAGGCAAAAAACCCCAATGAGGTAGAAGCCAATTGTCCTCATTTTAGGGAAAAATTCCTTCCCGACTCCAATCTGGCAATCGGAAAAATCCCTGGATCAATGACCCCTCTCCAGAATCCTAGTCACTGTAACTTGTTATATTATTATGCTCCAGAAATGCATCCAAGCCCTATTTGAACTCTGTTAGTGAATTCACCATGACAAGTTCCTCTGGCAGAGAGTTCCACAGTCTCACTGCTCTTACAGTAAAGAATCCCTTTCTATGTCTATGCAGAAACTTTCGTTCCTCAAGACGTAAAGGATGCCCCCTTGTTCTAGATACAGTCCTGGGTATAAATAAATCTTGGGAGAAATCTCTATATAGACCTTTGATGTATTTAAACATATTTATTATGTCCCCCCGAAGCCGTCTTTTCTCTAAACTAAATAACCCTAATCTTGCTAATCTTTCTGGGTACTGTAGTCCACCCAGTCCTTTTATTATTTTTGTTGCCCGCCTTTGTACCTGTTCAAGCTCTATCAATGTCTTTCTGTGCACTGGTGCCTATACTGATATACAATATTCCATGTGTGGTTCTAACCTGTGACTTGTATAAAGGGAGAATAATGTTCTCTCATGTGCCTCATAGCACCTTCTAATGCACCCCCATGATCCTATTTGCCTTGGCGTTGCTGTCTGTCACTGGCTGCTACAATTAAGTTTACTCTCCACTAGAATTCCCAAGTCCTTTCTACCCCCCCCCCCCCCCTCCACCCCCCCCCCCAGTCACTTTTTACCAGCCTTTTTCCATTTAACATGTAATCATGTTATGGATTTTTCCTCCCCATTGTGCATAACCTTGTTTTATCTGTGTTAATTCCTCATCTGCCATTCCTGCCAGGCACTCCATCTTATCCAGATCACTTTGTTATAAATACATTTCCTCTATTGTGTTGATTTACTTTACAGAGCTTAGTATCGTCTGCAAAGATCGATTATTATACTGTGCATTCCATGTGTAAGATCATTAATGAAAATGTTTATAGAAGCATAGGGCCCAATAACTGAAACCCTGTGGGTCCCCACAGTAACAGCAAATCCAGGTCAGAGTATGTACCTTAAAAGTACTTCATTTTGTTTCTATCAGTGAGACAACTTTCTTAGCCAATTGCACTCGTTTTCCCCCAGTCAAGCATTCTCATTTTTAATTACCAATTCCTTTTATGTTGGCACCGTATCCAGGCTTTAGAAAAATCTAGGATATATGACATCCAGTGCCTCACACGATCCTGTATTGAACTGACTTCCTCATAGAGCTGATGAGATTAGTCTAGACAGGCACCGATCTTAAGAACCCATGCTGCTGGAACGGCGTTTACATTTATTTTCAAGTGAGATACTCCAGGTTAGGCATCTCTGAGAAACTTTCAAACATTTTACCTACAACAGAGCGTCAAACCTTACCGGCCTATAGTTTCCTGGATCACTTTTGAATACCACTTTTTGATATTGGCCACCACCATTTGCTATGCGCACAGATCCTTTGGGACATTACCAGTTATTAGACAGTACATAAATATTAAAGAATTGGGGCCTATCTATTGAAAGCATTTACCTCCTTAGGGTCAACGTGGGTGTATGCCATCTGGACCTGGGGATTTGGTCTATTTTAATCTTCTTAAGACGGAGCTGCAATTACTTCTTGGGTTAGCAAGGAAACTTTTAGTTGGGAGTTACTCATCCTCTGTTCAACAGGGAAGCTCATCCTCCTCCGGTAAAATTTCCGTTGGAAGAAAAAGTGTTTAATAGGTTTGCTTTTTTTCTCATCGCCCTCTACTGTCTCACCCTCAGTATTTTTCAAAGGGCCAACTTTCTGTTTTAATTTTTTACTATTTATATAGTTAAAAATATTTGGGGGTTAGATTTTACTTTCTATGGCGATTCATCTTTCCGTCTCCTGCTTTGCTTTCCTTTATCTTTATTTTTACACACCTTTTAATTTTGTTTTTCCCTATAGCTTCTTTAGCATGCCTCTTCATGCCCTCCTGTTTTAGTAGGTGGAAAACGCTTTCTTTTTGTTTTTGTATTGCCTCTTTTACATCCCTCGTTGATACTACATGGGTTATTCCTGTTTCTAATTATTTTTTTTCATAATGGTATGTACTATAACAGTGGGTAAAGCCTGGATGTTTTTTACAAAATATCCCATTTATTATTTGTTCTGCCATATTTAAACACTTTGTTCCTGTCAATACGGTTTAGGGCCCTCCCTAGCAGAATAAAATTAGCCTTCCTAAAATTCAGTGTTTTTGTGGCTCCTTGCAAAAACTTCTAATTGAAGGATAAATGAAAATTTATTATATTATGGAACTATTTCACAGGTGCCCTCATCTGAACTTTGTTTACTCTGTCAGGTCTATTTAGTCAAATAATAATTCTAGAAGGGCTCCTTTCTCTAGTCGTGTTCTTGCACCATTTGGCAAAGGTAATAATCATTAGTTATTGACAAAAACTGTTTCCTTTGCTACAGGTTTCAGATTCCTCAATGATGGTATGGAAGTTAAAGTCGCCCATTAATAATAACCTCATTCTGATTAAGCGCCTAATCTATTTGCCTGAGGAGTACATCTTCTATGGGTTCTATTCTGTTATACTTGGGGCCTTATAGCAGACCCCTATTAGTATTATATTGTTATTGTTAACCCCATGTATTATTTTACCCATAATGATTCCACTTCTTCTTTTACCCTGGACCTATATCTCCCCGCAGTGTTGGCTCAGACAGGATTTTACTTAGAACTGACACCTCCCCCCCTCCGAGTCTTTTCGATCCTTTCTTTATTTAGCTGTAATCTGTAAGTTAACCGCCCAGTCGTAGCCTCTCGTCCAGCCTTGTCTCTGTTATCCCCACTATGTCTATTTTTTCTTTAGCTATTAGTAATTTAGTTCAGTAATTTTGTTGGTTCGACTACTGCATTGGTCTGCATGCAATTTAGAGATTTTCAGTTTTTATTCCTTTCTCCTGATTATTTTTAAACTATTGCTACACCCCCTCCCTCCCTCACCTCCACCCCCTGATTTATTACTAATTTACCAGCTCTCTATCTTCGCTATCTTGCATGCTTGCTTTGTAGTTCCCTCCCCCAGTCTCTATGTTTAAATATTCCTCCCACTTCCTGGCCATTTGGTCCACCAATACAGCTGCAACCTCCCCATTTAGGTCTGCAGAACATCACTAGCATAGAGCCTGTAGCCACGACAGGATGTCAGCCACAGTTCTCCAAAAACCCAAATCCACCTACTTTCCAACACCATTTTTGAGCCACTTATTCACCTCTCTAATCTCCCTCTGCACTCCTGGTGTGGCTCGTGGAACAGGAAAATTTTTTCTAAAAATATTCCCCGGGAGGCCCTTGAGTTTTTGCCTAAGGGCCTAAAAATCATTTTTAAAAGGGCACTTTAAACCCACCTCTAACTTTGTCATTGGCCCCCAAAGGGGGGACCATGACAGCTGGATTCTCAAACCGCCCCCCCCCACTTTAAAAAGCAGAGGGGGGAGAAAAAGGGGTGGGAATTTTAAAATTTAAAGCAAAAAAATTTCAGACTCTGCAAAATGGGTTTAAAAAATTTTTTGCTAGTTTTTTTGTCAAACTATGTGTGAAAATGATGGTCACAAAACACGGGGCCCGATGGCTGCTAGATAAGACTCAGGGGAATTTTGGGCCCCATCTGTTTCCCCCTCACAAGTTTTCCCCAAAAGTTTTTATGCTTGACCTGTTGTAAAAAAACTTTTTTTGCTTTATTGGGATTTTGTTATTGTTAAAAATTCGAAGTTTCTTTGAAAGGGCCCTGTCCTTTTGTGTATAAAAATCTGTGAAATTTTTTAATTTCTTTTTATAACATCAGTTGAAAAAGGGGGGTTGTTCTCTCGAAAGCTTTCCCCTCAAATATACTTTTGCCTGAAAAAGGTAGCCCCGATCTCTTCAAATTTTCAGCCCACCCCGCAAACTGTCAGCCCCATGTGGTAAAACAACCATAAATTATATGGGCTCTAAGCGTTTCGGGGATAAAGCCCTTAAAATAGCCCTTTCTAAAAACGTTTTCAGGCATAAAGCCCTTAATAAAAGCTTTTTTTAACGCTTTTTAGGGAAAAAAGCCCCTTTAAACTTTGCCCTTTCTAACGCATTTCAAGGCATTTAAAATCCTTATTTATTGCTTGCTAACGAGTTTTTGTCATAAAGACCTAAATCATAGCTTGCTAACGCGTTTCAGGCATAAAGCCCTTAATCATAGCTTGCTAACGCGTCTCAGGCATAAAGCCCTTAATCATAGCTTGCTAACGCGTTTCAGGCATAAAGCCCTTAATCATAGCTTGCTAAAGCGGTTTTAGGCTTTTTAAAAACCCCTTTTTCATAGCCTTTTCTAAAAACATTTCAGGGATGAAAGCCCCTTTTTATAGCTTTTAACGCTTTTTAGGCATTTAAAACCCTTAATCATAGCCTTTGCTAAAATTTTTCAGGGAAAAAAGCCCTTTTAAAAAACTTTCTAACGCGTTTCGGAATTTAAAACCCTTAATCATAGCTGCTAACGCGTTTTCGGCAGAAAAAACCCCCTTTAAACATAGCTTGCTAAACCCGTTTCAAAGGGAAAAAGGCCCCTTAAACATTTGCTAAAAGGGGTTTCAGACCTTAAAACCCATAAACATAGGGCTAAACCCCCGTTTTTTAGGGATAAAGCTCTTAATCATAGCTGCTAACGCGTTTCAGACATAAAGCCCATAATCATAGCTGCTAACGCGTTTCAGGCATAAAGCTCTTAATCATAGCTTGCTAACGCGTTTCAAGGTCATTTTGTTTTGGGCCACTTTTTTAATTTTACTTTCCCAAATAAAAGAAGATTCTGGTTTTAAAAATTGCTGGATCACCAAGTCACTTACTATAAAGTTGCTGCATATTAGGACTGTCTAGTCTTTACACCTCCTGTTAGTTGTTTTATTTTATACCAGTAATTGTCACAAAATGTTGGCGCATTTTTTTTGCTGTGTACCATCACACTCTAGGCAACACTCCTTCCCACAAAGCCACACTACTTTTACTTAGAGACACCCCTTATGTTGCACAAGGTGCAGTAGAGTCTAGAAAGTGTATAGCACACATAATAAATGTGGTGGAAAGCATGTACAACATTATTTTGCCACAATTTGCAGCAGAATACTTGTGAAATTACCATAATAAATGTGCCGCATTGACTCGTAGATCAGGGTAACACTGCATTCAACAAGCCCTCCCGCTGATAATGTCCTAACCCCCTGGGGGAAAGTAGGCCCCGGGTATTGCTGAGGGGGCCGCCCGGGCCGCGCGCTACTATTACGGTGAATTAGGGGAGCGACGTTGGGTGAACTCCGTCAACCCCCGCCGCTTGCCCCCTCCGGGCGCAACAGAGTAATAACTCTGTGCGGGCCCAGAGCTTGATGAGGGAAAGTCCCGGGCGGCGGATACGTCTCACGCCCACCACCCGGGAAGCTCCCGGGTGAAATGAGCGCGCTCGGCCGGGAAGAGGGGAAGCCAGGGGGGAGGGATTTTTGTTTGTTATTTTTTCCCAAAAAATATAAAACTGCCTGTGGGAAGCCCTATCATATACCTGCTGTGGGGGAAACCCTACTATATGCCCCCCGTGGGAAAACCCCCTTTTATTACCGCCTGTGGGAAGCCCTATCATATACCTGCCTGTGGGAAGCCCTATTAATGTGCCTGTGGAAGCCCTATCTATATCCCTCCTGTGGGAAGCCTATTATATACCCCCTTGGGAAGCCCCTATCTTATGCTGCCCGTGGGGAAACCAAACATAGCCCGCCTGTGGGAAGCCCCTTTTTTAAAAACCCCCTTTTGGGAAGCCCTATCTATATACCGCCCGTGGAAAGCCCCTTCTATATATTTTTCCGGATAGCCCTGTCATATACCTGCCTGGGATAGCCCTGTCTATATCCTGCCGTGGGAAAGCCCTGTCTATATACCCGCCTGTGGGAAAACCCTACCTGCTTTTTTTTGGAAAAACCTAACTACTATATACCTGCCTGTGTGGGGGCTTTAAAAATTTTACCCCGCCTGTATGGAGCCCGAACTAGTATAAATTGGGGTTTTGAGCCCAACTGTATCCCCCCCTGTGTGGAGCTTTAACTATATTCCTGCCTGTTGGGGCCCCAAATAGCTTTCCTGCCGTTTTGGCCCTTAAATATACCTACGAGGGGGTATATCTTCATTACCGCTTGAGGGGGGCTAATCTATCTAATACCTGCTTGAGGGGGCTGTACCTATCTTATTCTGGTTGAGGGGATGTACCTATCTTTTTCCTGCCCGTGGGGAGCTGTACTACTATATTCCTGCCTGTGGGGGAGCGTACCTATCATTTCCGCCTGAGGGGGGCTAACCTATCTATATACCCGCCCGTGGGGAGCTGTATCTAAATACCTGCCCCGTGGGGACTGTACCTATCTATTTCTGCTGTGGGGAGCGGGACCTATTTATTCCTCCTGAGGGGGGTGAACCTATTTTTAAAACCTGCCTGTGGTGGTGTATCTAAAAAACCCCGCCTGTGAGGAGCTGTATCATTATATTTCCTGCTGTGGGGAGTTGTTCTACTTTTATACCCGCCTGCGGGGACCATTCTATAACCCGACTGACGAGGGGGCTGTTTACCCCGACCTTCGAGGGGAGCTGTATATACCTGCCAGACTGGGGGACATACTTAATCCTACCTTATGAGGAGATGTATTACTGCCTTATGTGTACCATAGTAAGGCAGGGTATATAGATACATCCCCCAGTAAGTTTCCACAAAAAATAATCACCCAAAAAACTATTTTTTCCCCCGTTCACCCTATTTTTTTTATTGGGCCCGGCCCCTCCGAAAGCATCGCACTTTTTCTGCGGCCCGAGGGGGAAAATTTAAAATTGCCCACCCCGGGCCCCTAGACATTGCCTATGTCTTTTCCTTTACAGCTTTATTCATCTGCCATTGACTCCATTAAAATACACCTACTGATATAGTGAAAGCAAGGGTATATTGACATGTACCAGCCAAATAAAGAAACACCCTTAAAGGGGTTGTCACACTGCAAGGATTGCTTTATTAGTTAAAGATCTTTCAAAAACAATTCACTTTGCAATATATGTCCATTACCTATTCCTAGATATCCCCTCTTGTATGGGCTGCATCAGCTACAGACCTGTTATACCTCTCCTGATAGGCTGCCACCTGGGTTTTATAACTACAGACCTGGCTTCACGAGTCTAGAGAACCAGTATAACCCGCCTCGATTTCAAAAGTGAAACCCCAAAAAAACAGGACTGAGGTAAGAGAATCAAAAGTAGTGAAAACCCCTTTAACTATCTTAGGGCAATGAGCTTATGAGATGTGGAATTTCCCGGTGTATATACCAAGTACAATAGTGCTGTGAATCTGGCCTTAAAGGGGTTGTCTCACTACACTGATTCATCTTACCTCAGTCCTGTTTTCTTGGTTTCACTTTGAATTCAGGGGGGGTTTACTGGGGTTCTACTAGCTGCAGTAAAGCCCGGGCTGTAGCTTAGCAACCAGGGTGGTAGCCATCAGGAGAAATTTAAACCGGTCTGTAGTATGTGACCTGAGGGCTGATGCAGCCCCTACAAAAGAGGATATCTCAGAATATTTGGAAAATTGTTAAAAAGGGGCACATATTGCAATTTTTTTGTTTTTGCAAGATCTTTAACATAAAAAGCAATATTTGTAGTGAGACAACCCCTTTAAAAGAAATTTATTTATTAGGGTGTTACTGTGTTTTATATTATGAGGAAAAGACAAATGACTCCAGGCACTATGGCCACCACTGAAAACAATTTGAGGGTCCTCCAGCTATCTATTCTAGAACATATGTATGGCTGCTTCCACTCTGTTGACACTACACACACAGGACGTATCTTCTTAATTGATTAGTCTAATAAAGGCTTTTTACATGTTCCGACAATCGCTCCAATCATTGCTCTGTGTAAAAGGGGATCTGTATGAACGCTCACTAATTAGCTGATATTTTATGAAAATCATCATCTGTCGGCAGCAAAACTCTCTGTGTAAACAGTGGATCTGCAGCAATAATAAAGGTAAATCCCCCGCGGGAATTTTAAATATCAGTGCAGCCAAAAACCCCTGAAAATTTGGGGGATGTAAAACTTTTTTTAAAAAGAGCGTGATCAATGCCATATAAAGTAATATTCACATCACATTGATTAACTTTAAACGTATAGGCAGAGGCACCTCAACAGTATCACCACCAAGTACACTGCTGCTTTGATTTTGCTTCCCTTCAAAGCTAGAGCAGTTCTTATCCTCTGGTTATCCTATTCTTATCCTCTGGTTAAAGAAAGTTTCCTAAGCTGATTCTTTCTGAGGATCGTGACAACACACCCTGCGTTAAATTCCGGGGCACAAAGCTTGCTTAATCTTTCTTACGACACAATTTAAAACCCCTTTTTAAACTCATGCCCTGTTTTGCGTTTAAAAACCCCCCATCACCAAAGTTCCTTAACCGGTCAGCTAGGGAAAAGCAGAGCGAAAGTCAGTCATGCATAGAACTGCCCACAGCTTGAACAGGAAGTTGGAGCCTGAAGCTGGTTGTGAGGAGCAGGCTGTGAAAAGGGCATGTGAAGCACCTCTTTAAAATGAATGGGGGCTTTTGAAGGGCAAAACGTATGGGGGTTTAAAAATTTCTCCCACAATTGTGGTTTCTTCTATAAAATCTGCTACCTACCATACTCCAAAAAATATACAGGTAGGTTAAAGTAGAATTTGCATTGCCCCCAATGGGGACGAGGAAAGTGTGAATTATGGCAATCAATGCACAGTGTTGGAGAATATGGTTTTGTTGGTTACAGTAGATGTGACTTTTCTTTTATGTACTGATATACTGTGCATGTTGAGGTAATGGTGGTGGGGGCAGGGAATGTTACCCAGGCAAATTTTAGGTTGTTGACATACTTTTTTTTACCCTTTTATGGCCACCTATATGTCAATATTTTCCATATTTTAATGACAATTATTATCGGATTTTGTGCATTTACAATGTTCCAGAAAAGAGACCGCACCAAGACAGCTGGATACCCATGAGACAGTGCTATTTTACCA
>JAODAL010068554.1:0-16751 GCA_025379985.1 Phyllomedusa bahiana
GGGCAGAAAAAATAGTCTTTGGTTTAAAAGGAAATTAATTGTTTTTCTACGGGAGATTTACGGGAAACCAGACTACAGCAACAACATGGCAATTTCTGGCCCCCCAGCCACAACTTTAAAATGCCGGGGCCTCCCCACCCAAAACTTGGCAAACCCTGGGCCTCCCCAGACAACATGGCAAGCCTGGGCCCCCAAACCAAAAACATGGAATTTGGGGGCCTCCCCACCAAAACGTGGAAACGTCGGGGGCCTCCCCACCCAAAAAGGGAAACTTTGGGTTCACCACCAAAATTTGGAATCAGGGCCTCACCACCACAACGGGCAATTATTTTTGGTTTCCTCACCACCCAAAAACCTTTCAATTTTGGGGCCCTCCCCAGCCAAACGTGGAAACCCGGGGGCCCTCACCACCAAAAAGGGGAAAAATTCTGGGCCTCACCACCAAAACCGTGGCACTTCTGGGCCTCCCCAAAGCCCCCAACGTGGCAATGCCCGGGGCTCACCACCAACGGGGCCCAACTTCTGGGCCTCACCAGCCACAACGGGGGCAACGCCGGGGCCCTCCCCCGCCACAAAAATTGAAAACCCGGGGGCCTCCCCACCCCCCAACATGGAAAACTTTCTGGGCCTCCCCACCCACAAAAATGGAAAAACGCGGGGGCCTCACCAGCCAAAACCAGGGAAAAACCCGTTGGGCCTCACCACCCAAAACATGGCAATGTCTGGGCCCTTTCCACCAGCCCCCAAGGGGCCAACCCCTGGGCCTCACCACCACAACGGGGGAAAACGCCCGGCCCCCACCAGCCAAAACCGTGGCAACTTAGGGGCCCCCTCACCAACCCCCCATGGAAACCCTTCTGGGCCCCCACCAGCCACAACGGGGCCCCAAATTTTTGGGGCCCTCCCCAGCCAAAAACGTGGAAATTTCTGGGCCTCACACCAAAACATGGAAATTGTCGGGCCCTCCCCCCACAACATGGAAAGTCGGGGCCTCCCAGCCAAAACTTGGCAATTTTGGGCCTCACCTTTGGTTGAAAATCCAGGGCCAAATTTTTTTATCCAAAAAAATTTGTCCCCTTTGAACCAAGGGGGAAAATTGTTCAAAAAAGAATTTCTGCCTGTTCCCAAAAACAAAAGGGTTGGGTTGCCACCATAAAAAATTTTTGTGCTCCATTTTAAATCAGTTAGTGAGGTGAACGGGGGCGGCCCCTTTTTTAACCCGACTACTGGGGGCCATCACTTTTTTGGAAGCTCTGTTCTTTTAATCATAGAAACTTTAGAAAATTTTTTAAAAATTGAAAACAAGTGTTTAAGTTGGTAACATTCCCCCCCTTAATTTTTCCCAAATTTAAAACCCCTATATAGGGAGAATCGGCCCTTTTTTTGTGAAAGAAAATTGGTAGAGAAGGGAGACCACAACTAGGCCCCCTCCATTTTTTTTGAAGTTTTAAAGGGGAAAAGTTTTTACGTTTTCTTTGGAGAACATTTCTGTCCCCTAAAAAAAAGGACAATAAAATTTTTGGGTTGGGCCCCCAGGCCCGACACCATCAAGAGCTGAGATGTCCAAAAAAAATTTGGGATTTTTGGGAAAAAATCCCCTTTTTAAATAGTTTCGGGTTTTTAACTTAGACTTCAGGGAAAAAAGTCTTTATTTGCTAAAAATTTTAAATTTTTATGAAAAAAACAGTTTTTAGTAATTTTTTCCCCAAACAATTTTCCAAATTTACCTTGCAGTTAGGTCCTTTTATTTTTATTATTATTTTTATTATTTTATTTTTTTGGGGCCCCCTTTGGGTTCAAAGCCTTTTACTTTTCAGGTTTATCCAAAAACATAGGTCAAACAAGTACAAGGGACAAGTTACTAATTTAACAACGGGTCAGAAAGGAGAGAGGTCCCTCCAGTGGGGGCCCTTACACCCCAAAAAGGAAGGGTGGGAAGAGACAAGGGGGAGGGGCAGCCCAAGGTTTTGTGGATGTTTTGGTGAACACCCCAGGGTTATTGTTGGTTGTAGGCAACCCCCCCCTGAAAGAGATGGGTTTTCCAGGTTGCCTTTGAGGCTGGTGAGAGGGGGGGGAAAAGCCTGATGTTGGGGGCAGTGAGCCCCCAGATTTGGGGGTGAAGCCCCGGGAGAAGTCGGAGACCGGTTTGTGGGGGGGAAGCTGAAAAAGGGGAAGCAGAGTTTAAGGTTTTTGGGTGAGGAGCGGAGGTTCGTGATGGGAGAAAACCTTGAGTTGGCCCCGTTTGTTTGGAGGGGAAGGTCTTTGGGAGCCTTAGGTCAAGGTTGCTAACTTAAACCTGGTTTCCCGTGGGAAAGGGGAACCCCCATTGAAGGGATTGGCAGAGGGAGGGGGCAGGGGAAAGTATCGGGGAGAGAGGTGAATCAGTCGGGCATCAAGTTAAGGAGGGTTTGGGAGGGGAGCGAGGGTGCAGGTTGGGGGCCACAGAAAAGGATGTTGCGGGTAGCCCAAGGCGTGGGGTTACGGGGAAATGGACAGCAATTTTTGTGTTTTCGAAGTTAAGGAATAAAAGGGATCGGGGAGATATTTTTGGTGGGGGCGGCAGGGGGGAGGTAAAGGGTTTGGATGTGGGGTTTTGAAGGCAGTTTTGGGAGTCAAGGGTTACCCCAAGGCAGCGGATTTGAGGGGCGGGTGGAGAGTTTACCATTGACTGTGATAGAGAGTTTCAGGTGGAGGAGGGAAAGGGGACGGTGGGAAAGAAATGAGTTCATTTTTCCCCCACTTTTTAGTTTCGGGAGACGGGGAGGAGAATTTAAGGGGATTTGGACAAAAGACAGCCCGGGGATCCGGGGAGATTAGAGGGTAATAGGGGCCCGGGAGATGTAGATTTTTTTTTATCACCCGCAACGGGTGGGTAATAAAAACCCATGCGATGCAAATTATTTAAACCCACCCCCAATAGTGTAGATAGAAAAGAAGGGGCCCGGGAAACAAAAACCCCCTGGGGTTACAC
The DNA here is from genome assembly GCA_025379985.1 of Phyllomedusa bahiana. Taxonomy (NCBI): domain Eukaryota; kingdom Metazoa; phylum Chordata; class Amphibia; order Anura; family Hylidae; genus Phyllomedusa; species Phyllomedusa bahiana. The sequence goes on from JAODAL010068554.1 coordinate 2,972, forward strand.
CAACAGAGAGGGGGGCAAGAGGAGGGGGTTGGTGCTGAGTGGGGAAAAGTAAAAAATGTCCGTTCATTGAGGGGGGGAGGGGTTTCCCAGGAAAGGGCCAAAGTCCGTGTTTCCGAGGAGGAGGGGAAATTTGTATAAAGGAGGGGGATGGTGGGCAGTGTAAAGGGCGGAGGACAGGTCTAGGGGGAGAAGCACTAGGAGGGGCGTGGGCTTTGGCAGTTGCTGGGGCCTTTTGGGGGATTTTGGGTTAGGGGGGGGTTTTCTGTAAGTGGGGGGGTGGGAAAGCCTATTGCAGGGGGTCAAGGGGGAGATTTTGGTGGAAAAAAGGAGGGGGGAAATTTTGAAAAAATTAGACGTGTTGGTTCGAGGAGTTTAGGGGCGAATGGAAGAAAGTGATTTTGGGGCGTTATTTGGGACAGTGGGGAGGGGTCAAGAGAGGGGTTTTCTTAAGGATGGGTGTGATGGTCGCTGTTTAAAGGGGGAAGGGGAAGATGCCAGATTTTTAATGATAGGTTGACAAAAGGGGGGTTGAGGGTGGGTTTGTGGGAAAGCCCCCCTGAATTTGGGGGATGAGGTGGGATGGCATTTGGGTAAGATTACAGGTGGGTGAGGTTGGTTTTTGGACAGGTAGAGTGGAGAGTTGTCAGAGGAAAGTAGAAAGGAAGAGGGGGGGAAAGAGTGATGGGGCAGGGGGGTAGGGGTTTGGGATGTGGGGACACTGCGGAATAGAGATAGACGGGGGGATTTGGTGGGGGGGAAGTTTGCCCTAATGAATTGATCTTATTAAGAAAGAAATTGGGAAGTACTGTTTTGAGAGGGAGATGGGGGAGGGGCCCCGGGGGGTGGACGGGAGGAAAAAGGCGGAAGGTTTTGAACAGTTGTCGGGGTTGTGAACAGGGAGGATATGAGGGGGGTGAAGTAGTCCTGTTTGGCTGATTGAGAGGTTTTTTAAAAAAAATGTATGCCGTGATTGTTTTTATGAGGTGAAGTAGTGGGGAGGGGTTTTTTCCCGTGCGTTCAGCAATTCTGGAACCCCCGCCCCAGGTTTTGGTGGGGCAGTTTTGCCAGGGTTTTCTGTTGATTTTGCGTGTTCCCCCGTTTTTTTTAAGGGGCCCCAAGTCAAATTTTAAGTGATTTGTTGGTTGGTAAAAAAAGTTTTTGGGGCTTTTGTCTGGGCCGTGTGAGGATGGTAGAAGGGGAGAAAGAGAAACAGAGGGGAAAGCTGGGTTAAGGTTTTTTGTTGGGTTTCATTCCCGGGGGGGAAATAGATTTGGGGTGGGGGGGGCAGGTGCGGTGGAAATTTGGGGTTGGGGAAAGGTTTAGCAGGTTGGGGGTCCAAAGATGGGGAAAGGGAATTGAGGTGTTTTGATAAGGACAAAAGGGGGGTAAAATGGGTTCCCTGGTGCCATCTTTTTGGGTTGGGGTCCCCAAAAGGGCCACCCCCCGGGTGAGGCCCCCCGGAAGAGGAGATGACAGGAAATTTGCTATAAAATGGGAGCCGGGGGTGTCGATTTTGTAGTTGAAAAAACTCCCGGAAATGTGGGGATGGGCTTTGGGGAGAAATGGGAAGGGCCGGAAACGAAATGGCCGAGGAAGGTGGGGGGCAGGGCCCGGGGGACGGGTAAACAACAGCCACTGGAGGTTTGGGGGGGGAGTAGATGCGGACCCGAGTGCACCTCGAAGGAGGGGAAAGGGGGAGGGAAGGTAGTGGTGGGATGGGGACCCAAAAAGCAGGTTCTTGGGCAGAAGAAGGGCCAAAAAACCCCCCCCAAGTTTTAAAATGCCAGGGCCCGGGGGGGGGGGAAAAATGAAAACCCCCGTAAGGGGATTTCAAACAGGGGGGGGTTGGTTTTCCCCGAGGGTGTCAGCCAAGTTTGGTTGTCCAAGGGAAGGGGTTTGGTGGGGGGGAGGGTAAAGGTCATGGATGGGAAAAGAAGCCCTTTTTGCCCCAGAACGTGCCTTCCAGAGGGGTCCGGGCATGGGGGTTTGGGGTAAACGGGGGTTTAGGGGAAAGGGTTTATATTTAAGGGGTTTTTGGAAAATTTTTGGGGTTCCTTTGGCCGTAAGGTGGGGAGGTGAAATAAGAGTGGGGATGGGTGGGGGGGCCCCGGGGTTTGGGGATATGTCCCCAGCACAAAGGGGAAGGGGGAGAGTTTTGAGAAGGGGTGTGTTTTTATAGAGCAAAAGGGGGTTTATAGGTTTTGCGAGAAAAGGTTTTTTAAAGTGTGAAAAGGTGGAGAGCAGAGGGCAGGTTGAGGGAAAGGGTAGACGGGGGGATATGGAAGTCGTTGCCCAAATTTGGGGGTTTGGGGTTTGACAAGGGGTTTAAGGAAAAAGGGAGGTAGTGATGTAGTGGCCATAGAAGTGCATTTTGGGGGGGGGTATGGCTATAAAACCCACTAAAATAATTTTTACCTTAAGGTCCCGCCCGGGTTTATTTCTGGGTTTAATTTTGGGGATAAATTTTGAAGTCCCCACTTATGGGAAAAGCACTTTTAAAGGAAATTTTCATCTATGGAATTTCATTTAAAAAGACCAGGGGGGGAAAAACTGACCTAAAATGTGGGTCTTAAATGGGCCCCTCTATCTTAAATCCTATCAGGTGTTAAACAAGAGGTGGGAGGGGTGGAGGATGTTTTTCGAGCAGAAGGGGATTTTCAATTTGGGAAAAGTAGGGATAGAGGCCTCTTGTTAAAAAAGGAGTGCAAACAAAATTTTTTAAAGCAAGATTTCATACCATTACATTTAAAAAAAACAGGCAGGGGGTTAAACAATACAAGGGAGAAGGTTGGGGGTGGGAAATCCCAAAGATTCAGACAGCCCAATGGAGGATGGGGTGGTGTTTAAGGGAGGGAAAAATACCATTACATTTAAAACAGAAAAGAGGGGGTTTAAAAAATACAAGTGGAGAATTTTTGGGGGTTTGGGGTCCCCCCTAAAGATTCAGACAACCCAAATGGAGGATGGGGTGGTGTTCACAGGGGAAACATACCTGTAATTTTACAAAAAGAAAAAGGGCAGGGGAGAGTTTTGGGTTTGAGGTTCCATTCAACCATAAAAAACAGTCTGGTATAAATTTTGAAGTCAACTTATGGAAACACTTAATGGATATTGCCCTTAAATTTTTTGCAAAGAAAATAAAATCAAAAGAAAAAAGGGCAAAACGCTTCGGGAGTAACTCGTTCCAGCAGCAAAGAAAAAGTCTTTTTGTAAAAGTTTTAAAGATGAATTCCCCCCTAAAGGAAAAAATTTAAGATGGTCTTTAAAAATTTTAAACTTCATTTACCCGTAAAAAACCCAAAACCGGGAAACCCAAATAAATTCCCGCCCCCGGAAAAGTGGTTTTTTCAAAATAGGGCAAATCATAAATTTTCTCTTTTTTGGGGTAAAATGAATTGGGTTTATACCTTTTATCCAATTTTCGCTCTGTTATTAAAGATTTAAATTTAAAAAAACAGGCTGGGAATGGGCCCCAAAACCTCCGGTAGGGGCCCCTGGTCGGCTCGTCCAACCTTTTAAAACTGTTAATTTGCAACCAAGGGAAATTCAACCCCGGAATAGGGGGGCGACCATTGGGAAAATGGGCTTGGTTAAGATTCTTTGTTTCCCTTTGAACCGTGGGGATTTCCCTTTTTTTAATAGCACTTTATGAAATGGAAGGGGGGCTCTTTTTGGTTGCAAATGGGCAAAAAAAAGAAAAATCTAAGGGGGTAAGAAAAGTTTTCATTTCTTTAGGCCCGAAGTCCACCAAAAATGGATTTGGGGAAATGCATTCAAAGAAATCCCGAGGCACTATGTTTTGGGGGCCCCTTTACTGCAGAGTTCTTCCCCAAACCCTTTCTCAATCCCCCCCTTCCCAAAATTTTAGCACCTAACCCTTTTCCCGTGTTGTGGGGCAAGGGAAAAAGGTTATGGGGGGTATTTTGACTGGTTTCCCATGGCGGGAATAGCCCTAAATTTTAATCCCCCCCCCTTCCCGCAGAAAAAAAGCCCCGGGGTCCAAAAAGTTTAAACCCTGATAGAGGGTGGTCAAAAGTGGTAGTAAGGGAAAATCGGAAAGCCCGGGGGGGAGGCCCTAGCAAAGGGGGGGGGCCCCGGGGGAGGGACAGAGCAAAAGGGGGGCCCCGGGGGGGACAGAGAAAAAAGGGGAGACGGGGAGAACGAGAAAAGGGGGGGCGCGGGGTGGAGGACAGAGCAAAGGGGGAGCCGGGGGGGAAGAGAAAAGGGGGGGAGCCGGGGGGGACGGAAAAAAGGGGGGAGCCCGGGGGGAGGACAGAGAAAAGGGGGGCCCCGGGGGACAAGCAAAGGGGAGCCCGGGGGAGGAAGAGCAAAAGGGGGGGGAGGAGGAAGAGCAAAAGGGGAGAGGGAGGAGAACAGAGAAAAGGGGGGGAGCCCGGGGGAGGTAGAGCAAAGGGGGGCCCGGGGGGGACAAGCAAAGGGGACCCGGAGGGGACAGAAAAAGGGGTACCCTGGAGGAGGACAGGGAAAAGGGGGGAGCCGGAGGGGAGGAAAGGGGGGCCCCGGAGGAGGACAGAGAAAAGGGGGAGCCCGGAGGAGGACAGCGCAAAGGGGAGTCCTGAGGAGGACAGAACAAAGGAAGAGGGGGGAAGGGGGGAAGGAGAGCCTGGAGGAAAAAAAGGGGAAAAAACCCCCTTTTTTATGGGCTCTGTCACAACAGCATGCTATGGGGCCTGCTGAGTTTTTTAGTTTCTTTTGACAATTTTTGGAAAGTTCGGGAATTTATGGCTTTGGGAAAAAAGGAGAGGATAAGACCCCCCTGATGCTTTGAGTATGGGAATGGGGCCTATTGATTTTTTTTTTTATTTGTTTGGGGATTTTCATTTAAACTGGGACAATAGGGTTACTTAATTATTTCATATTTAAAAACCCCCCCAACTGTTTAAAAAATTTTTTAAAACCCCCCAGTGTTAGATTAAAAAAAAAAAAAAAGGTCAGTCCGCAGGTATAATATTAATATTGAAACCAATCTCGGAAATTGAGGGTAAATAAAATTAATGGTCATTAAGGGATAAAAACTGAACCATTTTGGCCACAGGGTGGACCATTGTGTAGATATAAAACCTTTACCGTAAACAATGATCGTAATAAACAGGGATTTTACATTCACAAGGTTTGAAAAAAAAAATTTTTTAAAAGGTTTTAACCAAATGAAATAAAAAGTTTTGGGTTTCCCTTTCATTCATGCATAGATCAGCATCTTTGTCCCCTTTCTGCCGATCACTTCCCTTTCAGTCAATCCCTGTCTTATCGTCACAAAAAGCAACAAGTCACACAACAGGTTAATAAAAAATTTAACATTTCCAAAATTTCCCTGGTCGTTCTGTGAACATTCAGAGGAAACTTTACATTACAAAAACCCCTAGACCCGTCACTCTCAGCAGCTGGGGGGGGGGGGGGGGGGACAAATGGGGTCTGTGTCAACCAATAAGTATAAAGGCCAAAAAAAAAAATTATTTGGAGCAAGAAAACTCCAAAAAAACCCAAAAGGAAACTTGGAAATTCACCCAAAACCCAAGCACACGGGTCAGTAATTAAATTTTTTCTTAAAGGGGTTGTCTCATCAGACAATGAGGGGTATCACTAGGAATTGCCCTCTGGTGGTAGATGCGGGTCCCTCCTCTGTAGAATATCACTAGGATCTGCCATCATGGTCGGATTGGTGTGGGTCCCTCTTGAATACAACGATCCTCCACATTTTCTATAGGTGCGGGTCCCCTTTTGAATATCATAGGATCCTCCTCACTGTCTGATAGGTGCGGTTCTCTCCTCAAAGAAAATCACTAGGATCCTCCAACATTGTTGAAAGGGTGGGGTCCCCCCCCAAAGAATTTTCAAATCGATCCTCCATCATTGTTTGATAGGTTCGGGGTTTCCCCTTTTTAAAAATCCCTTGGATCCCTTTCCACCCTTGGGCTGATAGGCGATCCCCCACCTATAAATTCCACTGGATCCCCATCATTGCCCGGAAAAGGGGGCGGGTCCCCCCCCCCCCCTATAGAATATCATTTTGGATCCCCCACATTGTCTTATGGGGCGGGTCCCCCCCCTTTTAGAATATTTTCTTGGATTTCCCCCCATTAAATTTTCTGATAGGGGGCGGGGCCCCTTTTTATAGGGAAAATCACTAGGATTTCCCCCATCATTGTCCCGTAGGTATGGGTCCCCCCTATGAATTTTACTAGGATCCTCCCTTGTCTGATAGGTGCGGGTCCCCCCTTTTAGAAAAATTTACAAAGGGTCCTTTCCATCATTGTTGGATAGGTATGGGTTCCCCCCCCCCATAAAAATATCACAAAAGGGTCCTCCCTTTATTGTCTGATAGGGGCGGGTTTCCCCCTTCAGAATATCATACGAACCTCCATCATTGGGCTGAAAAGGTTTCGGTCCCCCCCCCTATTTGAATATCCCTGGATCCCTTTTTCCCCTCATTTCTGATTTGGGGCGGGTCCCCCCCCTATTGAATATCACTAGGGCCCCCAAACCCTTTTCTGATAGGTTTCGGGTTTCCCTCCCTATAGAATAACACTAGGTTTCTCCTTTATTGTCTGTTTTGGGGCGGGGCCCCCCCTATAGAATTTTCCTAAAAGGGTCCCCATCAAATTTTCTGATAGGGGGCGGGTCCCCTCCTTATAAAAATTCCCCAGGATCCTTTCCTTTACTGTCTTTAAAAGGTGCGGGCCCTCCCCTATAGAATATACTAGATCCCTCCATCATTTTCTGAAAGGGCGGGTTTCCCCCCTTTTATAGAATTTCACTAGGGGCCTCCATCATTGTTTTGATTTGGTGCGGGGTCCCCCCCCTACTGAATACAGACATCCTCCCCTCCCTTTCCCGATAGGTGGGGGCCCCCCCCCCCTATAGAATAACATAGGAAACCTCCATCATTGGCCCGATTGGTGGGGGGTCCCCCCTCTTAAAAGGGAAATCCTAGGGGAACCCCCATCATTGTTGATTGGTGCGGGTCTCTTCTCTATAAATATCATTTGTATTCCCCCCCTTTTTTAAAGGGTTTTTGTTTAGGAAAGGTGGGGTCCCTCCCCTATAGGGAAAAAAAACTAAAAGGGTCCTCCCTCACTGTCTGATAGGTGAGGTGCCCCCCTTTTAGAATAAATTTGTATCCTCCCCTTGTCTAATAGGGGCGGGTCCTTCTCCAATAAAAATCGTATATCCTCCACTTGTTGTAGGGTGGTCCCCTTTCCCCTATAGAATATCACTAGTATCCTCCTCATTGTCTATAGGTTTGGGTCCCTCCCCTTTTTTTAAAAATTTATTTGTAACCCCCCCTTTTTTTCTGATTGGGGTGGGTTCCCCCCCCTTTTTAGAATTTTTTTTTGGAAACCCCCATTTATTGTCTGATAGGGGGGGTCCCCCCTCTTTAGAAAAATCACTTGGAAACCTCCATTTATTGTCTGATAGGGGCGGGTCCTCCTCTTTTAGAATAAACACTAGGATCCTCCCCCCACTGTCTGATAGGGGGGGCCCCCATAAATTTCCCCTAGGTTCCCCATCCTTTTCTGATAGGTAGGGGTTTCCCCCCTTATAGAAAACTAGGGCCTCCAAAATTTTTTGATAGGTGCGGGCCCCCTCCCCTTTTAAAAAACACAGGAAACCTTTTCCCTCAAATTTTTGATAGGGGGGGTCCCTCCTTCTATAAATTATTCCCCTAAAGGGTCCTCCATCACTGTATGATAATGCCCTCGGAGGTGTGCAAAAAACAGAAGGGGGACCAAAAAGCAGAAAAAACCCTTTTTGTTTTATTGGGGCCCCCGATATCAATGCAAACCTTTTGGGAATCCAACGTGTATGGGGCCCCGGAGCAGACGGGTGTCCCCGCATCTCTGTAACCCAAATGGGGTTTGGGGCCCGGCAACGGGGGTCCACTGCCCCCCTTTCGAACTCTACTGTGTTTTGGGGCCCTGGAAACAAAAAATTTTCACTGCAACCCCTTTCTAACCAATGGCAACTGCTGAAAAAAGGGTTCCATTTTTTCCCTGGGTTAAAAATTTTGGGTCTTGTGGCCAAAAAAATAACTTATTTTTTTCCCCGATAAAAAGAGATAAATTTCATTTTTTATTTTTTCAAAAATTTTTTCCTCCATTTTTAAACCTTAAAAAAATGGGCTATACTTTTTTTAGCACCTTTTAGAAAAACCAAAAAAGATCCCACAACCCCCAAAGTATAAAGTCCCCCCCCCACCAAATTTTATCATTTTAATTATGAAAATTTATCTGGGGAAATTTTAAGCATTCAGGGCTTGGTTTTTTTAAAGGGGTAATAAGGAAGTCAATGGGAAAAATGGGGACTCGCTGATTTTAAAAACAATAAACTTACACTTTTTTTGGAAAACAATGGAAAATTTATCCCAACGTTACCTTCCCCATTTCAGAAAAAAAGGATGCCACCAGTTTTTTTTGATTAATTTTGCAGGTGGGAAATAATTAAAAAATTTTAAAAGGAAGAGTTTTCGGGGGAAAATTTAAAAAGGGGGGTGAGGGGTCGCAGCCAAAATTTCCAAATTTGGGACGGGGTTTCAGAATACCAAATCCTGGAGATGTTTTTTCCCGATTTCCCGTTTCTACGTACGGAACAAAACAATCGACAAAGAAAAAAAAAAATCTTCACTATATACCAAAATGTAAACACATCCCCGCAAAGGGACAAAAATACATACAAATTGGGGGAAATTGGAAAATAAAGGGGAATAGGGAAAAAAAGGAGGGGTTTAAAGGGGGCGACGGTCGGATCAAATTGGGGTTATGTTGAAAAATTTCATAAAAGGAGGGCATTTAAAAAAAACTTTAAAAGCAAAAAAACTATAAAAATAAAAATTTTGAAAACAATGATAAAGAGGCAAAGCTGGAGACAAAAGTTTTATGCCAAAAAACCCCCAAACAACCCCCCAAAATTTTTAATTATATAAAATTTTTTTTAAAATATTTTGAAAAAAAAATGAGGGGGGGTTTTGGAGGGCGATGATTTAGGGAAAAAAAATCTATTGGGGTTGGTTCAAAATATGCGCCAGATATTCCGTTAATTTGGGGTTTTCCCTCAGGGCAAATTTGGGGTTCCTTGTGAAAAAGGGTTCCCCCGGGTTCGTTTTTTAAACCCCGCGAACGGGGGTTTCCAAAAGGAAAACGGGGGATGCAGAATGTGAACAAAGGGCCCAATTGAATTGATTTCTACTTTTTTTAACCCCCCAAAAACACCTCCCCACAAGCTTTAAATATCTTTTACTTTTTTTATTTTTTAAAAAAAAAATTTTTCAGGGGTTTTTTTTGCGATTTTTTTGGGATCTGCCTTTCGTTTTTAGCTTTTCGGGCTTTATCATTTTTTTGCAAATTTATTTTGTCTTACCAAAATTTAAAAAGGAAAAATTTCCTTTCTTTTGGTTTTTGAGAAAAGGGTGAGGTAAACCCAAAACCCTTTCTGTTTCCTTTTAAACCAAAAATTTGTGGCCAAAATCCCCCCCTTAAAAGTTTTTAAAATTGGGCAAAAAAACCCCGGTCTTAATGGGGAAAAAATTGGGGGGCCCAAAGGGTAAGTAATGTGCTATTTATGGGAAGGGAAAAACAAACCCGTGGGGATTCCCATAATAGTGGGGGGGAACCCTCCCACAAGGGTTGCCAAATTCAAATGTGGTGCCATATTCAAATAATGGCAAAAAAAGTGATCCCGGAAAAAATAGGCCGTAAGTGCACCCCTGTTGTGGTAAAAATGTTTTGGGAAAGGTTTTTTTTTTAAAGGGGTGCAAACCTGGAGTAAAACTCACTGAACTCCATTCCCCATGGGTTTTTGGGAAAAAAACTTTTCCCGACTAATCTCAAACAGCTTTTTAAAGAGGATAGGTTCTAGACGGGTCGGGGGTTATGCCTTGGATTTTAAAAAAGTTTAAATTTTTCTAAAGCATTTGATTTTTGTGCCACAAAAAAAGGGTTGGTAAAATAAAATGAAAAAATTTTTAACCCAGGGCAAAATTTTGCAAGGGGGGTAAAATAACTGGGACAGTCCCAAAAAAAAAAGGGTGATGATTAATGGTTTCATACTCGACTGTGGTTTTTCCGGGTTTTGTTAAATTGGGGACCCCGGGGGCCGTATTGAAGAAAATCCCCTGTTACAGCGGGGACCAAAAGGGGTCGTTAAAGGGACCTATATTTTTTTTAATATATTCCCCTTAAATTACCTTAGAGAAGGTTGCACAGTTGGGAAAATTCCCGTTCCCTTTTCAGGGTGTACTAAAAAGTTTAAAAGTAATTTAAAAACAATAAGGATAAAAGTTTTTTTTTTTTACAAAGGGAATTCTGGGGTAAATAAGGGCCGGGGGAAAAAATGGAAGGGGAGGTTTTTAAAACAGAAAAATGCAATGTTATGCACCCTGGGGAAAGAAAAAAACCATTCCCAACATTCCCTTTTTAAACCAAAAAACTATGGGGAAAAAATGAAAAGGGGAAGGAAAAAAAAATTAAAAAGGGCAAATCATAATACCCCCCTTTTTAAAATTTTTTAAAGCTGAAGGGTGGGAAAAAAGAAAGGGATGAAAATGCAAATTTTTGGTAAAAAACCCCCTTTTTTGGCAAAGGGTACTGTCACCTTACAATAAAAAAAAACAATTTTTCCCCACAAAATATTGTTCTTTATTTTCAAGTTTTGACCCCAATTTTATGATTTGATTAATATATGGGCCCAAAAAAATTTTTGGGAAAAAAAGCGAAAAAACCACCACCACAAAAAACCAAAAACCTTTAAAAAAAAACAACCCCAAAACCCCATTTAACCACCACCTTTAACCCGACAAACCAAAAATAAATTTTACCTGTTTTTCAACCTAGAATTTGGGGTATTGGTACTTTTTACTGTGTTTGACGCGGTAATTTACCTTTTTGGGCACATTTTACGTCACCATGTTTCCCCCAACCAAAAAACTAATTAGGGAAAAAAGGAAGGGGCATCCACCCGGGGAAATTACATTGTGGAAAAATACTCATGGGCCCAACAAAGGTCTATGGGCCCAAAAATATTTTTTTTTGTCCCCGTAAACCGCAAACAAAAAAAGGGTCATATAGGCACATTTTTACAAAAATTTTTCAGTAATATTCAAAACCTTTTAGGGGGGCCCAAAAAACTGGAAAGTAAACCCCCCGGGAAAAAATAGCTCCCGATTTCCCCTGGCCTAGAGAACACTGAAAAAATAAACATTTTTAAAAAATTTCTCTTAAAAAAACAAAACCCCATGTATTGGTTAGGGTTTTCTGTTTCATATAGTTACATAGTTGATAAAGTGGAAAAAAAAAGAGACCAGGGGGTTTGACACCAGACAATCGAAAACCCAAAAAACTAATCCCTTTTTATTAGATTGGGGTAATGATGAAATTTTTCTAAATTTTTTTGGGTCTTAAATTTTCACCGGGGGAGAGAAAAAACAAGCCCGAGTGGAAAAGGGAAAAAAAAGGAAACCATTTGTACTTTAAATTTAAAAGAAAGGGGGGGAAGGGTTTGGGACGTTTGAGGGTATGTGCCAAAAAAATATGGCCAAAAGGGGGAAGAGGGTTTAGTGGTTGATGTTGGAGAAATGGTCACGGTACATGCATCTCCGGGGCTATCTCCCACAGGTGCAGTGTTACAGTGGATCGTCAAGTGTTCTGGACAAGTTCCTCAGGATATTCTCTCTGGTGTAGATTGGTGATAGTAGGGTGGTCCGGCCAGGACTTACCACAGATTGTAGTAGTCGTTGCAGTTGCTTAGACACACAGTCACAAAAGCAATGTAAATGGTAAAAATAATGCCAGTCATTACCGAAGATACATAACTTCCAAACAGCAAAATAATAGGATCACAGTCCTTATAAAGAACTCTCTAAATCCACCTGAAAGTATTTAGCAGAATTATGAGGAGTCAACAGCTCCTTACAATAGCGGGGGAAAGGTGTACCTGGTGAGAGTAGTAGTATGGGCCACATGTATGAAACGGTTTGGTCTAAAACTCACTTTTTTCCCATAGGTTTCTATGGGGAAAAAAGTGAGTTTTAGACCAAAACTGTTTCATACATGTGGCCCTATGTATCTGTCACGAAGCACGCTTGAAGTTTCTCAATATATAATAATAGTCCAATCTTCCTTCTCGTATTACACACTGCGTCAGGGCCTCTGGCAGGGGCGTAACTACCGGGATAGCAGACATAGCAGCTGCCTTGTGGCCTGGGCCCCAGGGCAGATGCTACCACGTCTGCTACCCCGGTAATACCGCTCCTGTGCCCGCCGGCAGTGAACATAACAGTTCACAGCGGCGGGCGCGGAGCCTGATGCATCCTACCTCTGAATGTCCAAAGGCAGCGCTGCCCGATGGCCACCGGCTCTCCACTCTGTTACTCTACCTGATAGGCCTAAGGCCTTAAACCTAGCAGGCGCCGAACCACAGTGCTCACGTGGGCAGCGCGATGACGTCAAATCATCTCACCGCCTGCGCTGAGCACAGCAGATGGATCGCCACGAATCGAGGGAGCATGAACAGAGGTAAGCTATTCTTATTTTACCTGCCTTGCCTGCCTATATAGCCCCCTAATCCTGCCTATATAGCCTCCACCTTAAGCCTGCCTACATAGCCTCTCCCTGAAGCCTTCCTATATAGCCCCCCCAAGCCTGTCTATATCGTCGCCCTAAATACTGCCTATATAGGCCTCCCTAAGACTGCCTATACAACCCCCTAAGCCTGCCTATATAGCTTCCCCTAAAGACTGCCTATATAGCCCCCTAAGCCTGCCTATATAGCCCACCTAAAGACTGCCTATATAGCCCCCCTAATTCCTTCCTATATAGCCCTATGGCCCCCCTAAAGTTTGTCTGCCTATATAGCTACTTAAACCCTGCCTACCTACTTATATGGCCCCTATAGTTCACCTAACCCCTGTCTACCTGTATGGCTCCCTATAGCTACCTAAACCCTGCCTGTCTACCTATTTAGCCTCATATAGCTACCTGAACCCCACATGCCTACCAATATGGCCCCTATAGCCTACCTAAAGCCTGCCTGCCTATTTGGGCCCCCTATAGCCTATTTACCTACCTGTCTACCTATGTGGGCCCCACCTATAGCGTAGCTACCTGGGGCCCACCTACAGCCTACCTGTGGTCCACCTGCTGCACCCCTACCTACCTGGGTTGTAAATACTACCTACCTAGTGCCAATCTACCTATCTGTAGCCTACCTACCTAATTGAGACCTGCCTAACTGCTGCCTGCCTAGCTCGGATCTACCTACCTACCTGGGGCCTATCAACCTATATAATGGAGGTCTACCTGCTTATATGATTCGGAGGGGTACAGGCCATAGCTGTAATACAATCTCCAGGGGGTGAATCATCTGTTCCTCCACTCTTCTCTAGGAAACTGGGCCTTTAATCTACGGCCTTTACCCAGTCTCCCACCCCTGGGATGTTTGTACAGAGGTGGTGGGCACAGGGCCGTCTTAACAGCATTATGGGCCCCTGGGCAGAGCTGTGCACTGGGCCCCCCAACCAGGCCACGCAGCAGCTCCTAAGTTATATATATTGCTGCATGGACTGGTCTGGGGACACAGGATGGCTGTCCATGACCCTTATAGCCCCTCCATCATGTGGTCAGCCATCCTGTGCCCCCAGGCCAGACCACGTAGTAATTTATATACTTAGGAGCTGCTGCGTGGACTGGCCTGTGGGCACACATTAAGTCATGTAATTCTGCTTGTGGCCAGCCAGCCATCCTGCCTGTCACTGGGCCCCAATTTTTAT
>JAODAL010068555.1:0-16751 GCA_025379985.1 Phyllomedusa bahiana
CAAGAATTTCCATAGACTGGTCCCAAAAACCCCCCCGGGAAGGGAAAAAGAGGGCACAAACCCATCTTTTTTGCATTTTAATCCACCCCTTTAAAAGAAGAACAAGCGCTTGTCACACAGTGGTTAGCTGGAAAACCCTTTGAACCAGCTTTACCGGGTGGGGGTTTTGATTACTGTAAGGGGGAACCAGCATTGAAAGGTGTGAAGTGTGTTGGATATCAGTTCACTTTTCACTTCAACATATTCTTATTTCAAGTTAGATTTTTCAGTTTTGCTTATTAAATACTAGACATTTCTTTTCCTATTTAAAACTTTTTGTAAATTCTAATTGTCCTAAATTTTTTAGGGTTTAAACCCCTTTAAATGCTAGGATATATGTGCCCCAAGATGGTGCTATGTAGTAACAAAAATCAGCCTGCAGAAAACAATCTTTAAAAAAAAAATTTTCTGTATTTTTTCGGATACAAGACGCACAAGCCTTTAAAGGGGTGCACCTAGGTTTTAGAGGAGAAAATAGGAAACAAAATTTGAAGCAAAAAAGAGTGGTAAAGCTTTCCATATTGGTAGATATAAGCACTTGTAGGTAGGTATATCCCCCGTAGGTATATATAGCCCCCTGCAGGTGGTAGGGGTGTATAGGCCAATAATTAATTTTTATATTATTTATTTTTTTATATTTTTATTATTTTTTATTTTTAAAAAGGCAGGGAGGCGCCTCTTTTCTGACAGGGTCTCCCATACTGCGTTTTTAAAATCCAGCCAAATGTAGTCAATGATTGGTGGGGGTTTTTCAAAATACTTAGGGGACATGGCCCCAAAAAAAAACCCAAAAAGCCCCCCAGGGTTTTTTTTAAAGCAAAAAATTATATTAATTTTTATATAATTTATATATTTTAATATTTTTTTATTTTATAAAATTTTAATAGTAAAGGGAAAAAATTATTTGCCCCCTTGTTCTTTTTGAAAGTTTGCCTACTAAGGAAGAAAATGAACGTCTAAAATTTTAAGGGTGGGTAAATTTTAAAACATTGAGAGATAGAATATGAAAAAAAAATCCAAAAAATAAAAAATCTATGGAGTGCCCCGTGGTTTAAGGGGGTCCATGTGTTGCAAAAAAAGCATTTAAGATTAGGTACCCCAAAATCTCATGTAATTCATGCTGCCCCGGGCCGCCCTACAGGGGGTTTCAACCGGTACTCCTGTATGGGGCTGGGGGAATAAGGGGGCCCCGGGGAAACGGGCCCCCTTATTCCTTAAAATAGAGCAGGGCCCGGGGGGCGCAGCCGCCCGAAACCAGGCTCTGGCTGGTCCACGGTGTGGGCCCGAGGCCCCGCGGGCCCGGGGGGTGCCGGCGCTCCCCGGGGGGCCCCGGCCGCGATCCAGTTCCCCTGAACGCCCGGGGGCCGGCGTCCGGCGCCCCGAGACCGGCCCGGGGCCCGGGGGCTAAAGTCCCCGTCCCGGGGCCGGGGCGGTGTGCGAGCACAGCGCCCCTTGCCTGCGCTCCCCCGATCTCCCCCGGAGGTGAAGGGTTAGGTTCAGCCTGCGGGGGGCCGGCCCCCACTGCTACGTGGCGGCGCGGGACATCACTTCACCGCGCCCCCTATGCGGATGGTAGAAGCCGGCGGGGAGGGCGGACCGCCGGGAGGGGAGGAGGAATGTGGATGTTTTGGGGGGTTTTTTTTTTGTGTTTTTTTTTTTAATTATATAAGGGAAGCGGGCCCCGGCTACCCCAAAAAACCCCCCCAAAAGGGGGCCCTGGCTACTAAAAACCCCCAGGGGGCCCTGGCTACTAAAAACCCCACAGGGGGCCCTGGCTCCCTAAAACCCCACAGGGGGCCCCTGGCTACCTAAAAACCCCACAGGGGGCCCTGGTTTACCTAAAACCCACAGGGGGCCCTGGTACCTAAAAACCCCACGGGGGGGCCTGGCTACCTAAAAACCCACAGGGGGCCCTGGCTACTATAAACCCGACAGGGGGCCCCTGGCTACCTAAAAACCCACAGGGGGCCCTGGCTACCTAAAACCCCCACAGGGGGCCCTGGCTACCTAAAACCCACGGGGGGCCCTGGCTCCCTATAAACCCCACAGGGGGCCCTGGCTACCTAAAAACCCCACAGGGGGCCCGGGCTAACCTAAAACCCCCACAGGGGGCCCTGGCTACTAAAAACCCCACAGGGGCCCTGGCTACCTAAAAACCCCACAGGGGGCCTGGCTACCTAAAAACCCCAACGGGGGCCCTGGCTACCTAAAATCCACAGGGTGCCCTGACTACCAAAAAAAACCCACAGGGGGCCCTGGCTACCTAAAAACCCAACAGGGGGCCCTGGCTACCTAAAAACCCAACAGGGGGCCCTGGCTACCTAAAAACCCGACAGGGGCCCTGGCTACCAAAAAAACCCGACAGGGGGCCCTGGCTACCTAAAAACCCCACAGGGGGCCCTGGCTACCTAAAAACCCCAACAGGGGCCCTGGCTACCTAAAAACCCCAAAAGGGCCCTGCTACCAAAAAAACCACAGGGGGCCCTGCTCCCTTTATAAACCCAACAGGGGCCCAGGCCTACCTAAAAACCCCACAGGGGGCCCTGGCTACCTAAATCCTAGAGGGGCCCCTTGACTACCTAAACTCCAAAGGGGGCCCTGACTACCTTTTAAAACTCCAAAGGGGGCCCTGGCTACCTAAACCCAAAGGGGGCCCTGGCTACCAAAACCTACAGGGGGCCTGACTACCTAATCTAAGGGGGCCATGAGTCTACATACTCCTAAAGGGGGCACTGAATCTACCGAATCCTAAAGGGGGCCCTGTCTCTGCCTAAACTTAAAGGGGGCCCTGACTCTACCTAATCCTAAAAGGGGGCCCCTGACTCTACCTAAACACAAAGGGGACTCTACCTGCACACTAGCTAAAGGAGGCCCCAACTTCCTGCACACTACCTAAAGGAGGCCCCTAACTATCTGTATTCTACCTAAAGGAGACCCCCCTAACTGCCTGTATACTACTTAAAGGAGACCCCTAACTGCCTGTACACTATCTAAGGGAGGCCCTAACTGCCTGTATACTACTTCAAGGAAAGCCCTAACTGCCTGTATACTACCTAAAGGGGGTCCCTAACTGCTTGCAGGCTATATAAAGGGGGCCCCATAACTACGTACAACCCACCTAACTGGGGTCCAAACCCAAACCCAAACTGTAGCCTATCAATTGCCCAATGGGGTCTTGCTTATCGGGCCTGGGGGCTATTTACCTATGGCTAGGTACCCACCAACCTACCTGGGGCTGGCCTACCAACTTATCTAGCGGGGGTCTACCTACCTAAATAGGGCCTATCTAGTTACCTGGGACCTCTTCCCACCCTCCAACCCCTTAGGATACTAGGCCTCTAAGTTATGGCTTGTACCCGCTCTCCCACCCCTGGGAAGTTTGTACAGAGGTGGGAATAGGTGAAGAGATGCTGGAAAATTGAGGATTCTAAGATATTTGTGTGTAATTTCTGCAGGGATGAGTTGTGGCCGGGACAAGTCATCATGGCGGTGTGGAACGGATGCAGAAGAGAAGGGCAAAAGAACAACTCAAGAGAAGAGAACGACTCAGATAAGACATCTCCGGTGAGTCCCTGATTTCAGGGGTTATTTTTAGTGTTGAGCGATTATTATCGACAAAGTTGAAATCGGCAAGGTTTTTATGGTGATCGAAATTTTTAGATCATGCGATAATTAAGGTTAAAATTTGTGCATCATCTATTAAGATCGCGCCATTTTCGACGCTTCCTGTAATTTTGGCGGACCAGCAAAATCAGATTACAGAATAGAGAAGGGTGAGATGTGTGTGCGACGTCATGACTGGGATGTGTATGGTTGCGATTGGCTGGAAAAATCACATGACCTCGTTTTACATAGAACAGGTTTCCTGTTCAGCTCAGTGTCTCTCAGCGGTCTCAGAGCAGAAGGACGTGCGCTTTGCTTGTGTCCAAACAGCTCAGCGAAATTATTATATTTCTGCACAGAGAAACCTCTACTATTAGCTGTGATCCTTACAATTTAGTTAGATTAGAGATTGGAAGATTTTATATAGTTAGGTGGGAGAATTTTAAAGGAGCATCTCCCGGGCTGTAAAGTCACGGGGGGGAGGATCGGAGGGGGCCCCGAGGGAACACAGACAAGCCTATAAAGAATATGGATAAAGTTCACCAAGACTTAGTGTAGACATTGCAATACTTTATTATTAACAGTTTTCATTGAAATATTTCCTGGATATTGGGCAGCCTGAACTTATAGGATACACATTTTTCTAGTAATTCAGGTCTCTTTGTTAGGTGCAAAACTCCACTTTTATTATCAGTATACATTTCAGATAGGTGTTCATTTTCAATTTTGCCCATTCCACCTTTGTTGATATATCCACCTTGTACTTAAATTGAATCTAGCAAGTCAGCACAGGTTGATAGGTGCCAAAAATACCTTGTATTATCCGAATAAATTTCAGATACGTGTTTTTTGACTTTGCCGCACTACAGCTTTGTTCATTGAGGCACCTTGCACTTAAATGTAAATACTGCAATTTTGTAGTCACCACAGGTGAATTGATAGGTGCCAAAAATACCTTTTTTTATACGAATACATTTCATATACGTTTTTTTTTAAATTTGGCGCAGGCAAGCTTTGTTGATAGATCTACTTTGCAGTTAAATTTGAATACGAAATTTTGTAGTCCCACAGGTGAATTGATAGGTGCCAAAAATTACCTTTTTTTATCCGAATACATTACAGATACGTGTTTTTTGCACTTTTGCCCAGTCCAGATTTGTTGATGAGCCCCCTTTGGGAATTTTAAATTTGAATCCAGCAATTGTGTAGTTACCACTGGTGAATTGATTAGGTCCCAAAAAAAATTTTACCTTTTATTATCCAAATTACATTTCAGATACGTTTTTTTTACTTTGGCGCACTACAGCTTTGTTCATTGACGCAGCTTGCAGTAAATCTAAAAAACTGCAATTTTAGTCACCACAGGTGAATTGAAAGGTGCAAAAAATACCGTGTATTATACGAAAACATAACAGATACAGTACGTGTTTTTTGACTTTGGCGCACTACAGCTTTGTTCATTGACGCAGCTTGCACGTAAATCTTAAAACAGCAATTTTATAGTCACCACAGGTGAATTGAAAGGTGCAAAAAATACTTTTTTATTATTCGAATCATTTCAGATACGTGTTTTTGACTTTGGCGCCTACAGTTTTTGTTCATTGACGCAGCTTGCACGTAATATCTTAAACAGCAATTTTATAGTCACCACAGGTGAATTAAAGGTGCAAAAAAATACTTATTTTTCAAAAACTTTTCAGAATACTTTTTTTTGACTTTTGGCGCACTACAGCTTTGTTCATTGAGCAGCTTGCACGTAAATCTTAAACAGCATTTTTTTAGTCACCCCAAGGTGAATTAAAAGGTGCAAAAAATACATTTATTATTACGAAAACATTACGATTATGTTTTTTACTTTGGGAAATTTTGCTTGACAGCAGCTTATACTAAAAGCCTTTTTTATAGAAATAAAATGTTTCTAACAGACATTTGTTCTTCACAATTGTCCAAAGTGGCTCATGGGTCATGTTTGAATTTTTGGGGGCAATTTTGCTGTGACATGCAGCTATACTACAGGTCTATTTAAAAAATGTTGTTTCTAACAGACATTTGTTCTTCACAATTGTCAAGAGTGGCTCAAGGGTGATGGTTTCTGTCAGAAACAGGAATAGGTAGGACACTGTTAATGGACACATATTGCAAAATGACCTGTTTTTGCAAGATCTTTAACATAGCTATCAATCCCTGTATTGAGACAACCCATTTAATATAATTAAAAAAAAGTTATACCTGAGCTGGTGTCTGGCCTCTATGTGGTCTCTATATGGCGGTCTTGTCGGTTATACCTGAGCTGGTGTCTGACCTCTATGTGGTGTCTTTGGGGAGGGTGTTTTTGGGTTTTAAAACAGCACTAGTTGGTGCAGCGTAATGTGTCCTGATTGTAAAAGAGGGAACACCTGATCCCTGTGTAGGAGTTCACTTTCTTTCTTGTGGTGATTTTTATTAAAGGTGGTGAGGTGCTGACCAGGGAAACAGGGAAGGGGGATATTGTATTTGGGCCGGGAGGGGGGATTTGGATGGAGCTATTTAGCCCTGTGTCTATAATGTGTGAGACAGACAGATATGTGACACACTTGCTATTGTACTACACAATACAGTTCTTTTTTTCACACTGTATTATGTGGTAAAATGGGCGCATTTATGTTCTACAGGCCTTTTTTTTTTTTGCTGGGGGCGGTGCGATCGGGTTGGTGTGGCGGGGCAATTGGGTTGCGGGGGGCGGGGTTTAGAGGGGGGGCCCAGGTGCTTCAGCTGTATGGGGCCCTGAAATTTCTGTTGGTGGCCCTGTGCATGCCATCTACTAACTGTGTAATAAATAATCACATGCTGTCTACTAAAGGTATAATGTATAATCCCATGCCATTATCTGAAAGGGTAATGTATAATCCCATGCCATCTACCGAAGGAGAGATATTTTATCGAATGCCGTCATCTGAACGGATAACATTTAATCCCATGCTGTCTACTGATCGGGTAATGTATGATCCCATGTCATCTAATGAACATGTTAGATACAATCCCAAACCGTTGACGGAAAGTGTAAAACTGGAAGGGAACTTAAAATGTCTATTTCACAAATGCTAGAAGTCTTGCGACCAAAATGGGGGAACTTGAGGGTTGTTGTAGAGGAGCTGATTGATGTGGTAGGTATTGCTGAAACATGGCTGGACTCCTCGCATGATTGGGCGGTAAAACCTTCAAGGTTTTAATCTATTTAGGAAAGACAGAGTGAACAGGAGAGGAGGGGGGAGTGTGTTTGTATGTAAGGATTTGATATGAAGGCAAATGTGAAAGAGGTAATAGAGGGCGGAGTAGCTAATGATGTGGAAACATTGTGGGTGGAAATACAGGGGGGGGGGTTAATGCAGAAAATATTATTTTTGGTGTAATCTATAGACCCCCGAAGATCACTGAGGAGATAGAAGAACAGGTGCATTATCAAATGTTGCGGCCAGCACAGGCAGGTACAATGGTAATAATGGGTGACTGAGGTCACGGTTCTGCATCAACTGAAAAGGGAAGGAAGTTTCTTAATCTGTTAGAGGATAATTTTATGGAGTAGTTTGTGGAGGAACCCACTAGAAGTGATGCTCTGTTGGATCTGGTACTTTCTAAGAAAGCAGAACTTGTCGGAGGCGGTCAAGGTTTCTGAAAATCTAGGTAACAGTGACCACAATATAATTCATTTTAGCGTAAACTGGAAAAAAGAAACAGAGTAGGAGGGCAAAAACATTTAATTTAAAAGGGCCAAATTTTCCTTATTGAGGGATGCAATACAGGACATAGACTGGGAGCAGCTATTAGCAAATAGTGATATAGAAGTCAAATGGGAGAGCTTTAAATATACTTTGGGGAAATTTATTGCAAAATATATTCCTATGGGTAACAAGTAAAGGCGACTAAAACTAAAACCAAAACATGGTTTTCTCCCTTCTGTTAAGAGGGCAATAAACAATAAAAAAAGGGCATTTAAAAAATATAAGTCAGAGGGCTCGGCATAGCCTTTGAAAATTACAGAGAGCTTAATAGAAGTGATAAAAGCAGGTAAAAATCAAAATGAAATGCAGGTGGCCAGGACAGCAAGACTAACCCCAAGAAATTCTTTAAGTATATAAATGCCAAAAAGCCAAAGTTGGAGCATGTGATGGGGTGCTGGACACTGGGGACCAAGAGAAGGCAGAGGTACTAAATAGATTCTTCAGCTCAGTTTATACTATCAATGAGAAAGTAGTTGATGGGGGTGGGCCATGTGCAGCTGTAGGTGGTGCCAGTACTGTTAATACATCAACTGCTATAAGTAATTGGCTCAGTGTAGAAAAAGTCAAAGTCAAGTTAAATAAACTGAATGTGAACAAGGGTCCAGGCCCTGATGGCATACACTCAAGAGTTCTTAAAGAGCTCAGCTCGGTTATCTCTGTGCCCCTGTACATGATATTTAAAGATTCCATGGTGACTGTTATAGTACCAGTAGACTGGCGCAAAGCAAATGTAGTTCCCATCTTCAAAAAGGGCTCCAAGTCTTGCCCAGGTAATTATAGACCAGTAAGTTTAACATATGTTGTGGGAAAAATGTTTGAGGGGCTCATAAGTTACTATATACAGAATTATGTGGACAAATACAATATTATTAGTAATTGCCAGCATGGATTTACTAAGGACAGAAGCTGTCAAACCAATCTGATCTGTTTTTATGAAGAGATGAGTAGAAGTCTGGATAGCGGGGCAGCTGTGGATATTGTGTTTTTAGACTTGCTAAGGCATTTGACACCGTCCCTCATAAGCGTTGTTAGGTAAATTAGAATATTTGGGTTAGAGATAACAGGTGTAAATTGATTAAAAACTGGCTGTTGGATCGTACTCTGAGAGTGGTGCTAAATGACTCTTACTTTTGAGTGGTCCCGGTTGTTTGGGGGTGTTGCCGCAGGGCTCAGTATTGGGTCCTCTTTTATTTAATGTATTTATTAACTATATAGTGGAAGGGATCAATAGCACGGTTTCGATTTTTGCAGATGACACCAAGCTATGAAGTGTAGTGCAATCTATGGAAGATGCTCATAAATTGCAAGCAGACCTGGACACACTAAGTGCTTGGGCATCCACTTGGCAAATGGGGTTCAATGTGGATAAATGTAAGGTTCTGCATCTGGGTAGAAATACAGGCATCATATGTCCTAGGGGGAAAAAAACTTGGAAAATCGTTTTTTGAAAAAGATCTGGGGTTTTTTTGTTTGATCATAGACTACAGAACAGCATGTAGGGCAAGTAGGATATTGGCGTGTATTAAAAGAGGCATGGACTCGCGGGACAAGGATGTAATTCTACCGCTGTACAAAGCATTGGTGCGTCCTCACTTACAATATGCTGTTCAGTTCTGGGCCCCAGTTTATTGAAGAGATGTAATGGAGCTAGAGAGAGTACAAAGACGAGCAACCAAACTTATTTGGGGAATGGTGCATCTTAGTTTTTGAGGAAAGGTTAGTAGATTGAACTTATTTAGTCTTGAGAAAAGACCGGTTTTGGGGGGACATGATTAATTTATATAAATATATAAATGGTCCCTACAAAAAGTATGGGGAAAAAATTATTTCAAGTGAAGCCCTCAAAAGACAGGGACATTCGGGTGGAGAGAAAAAAAAAAGGGTTAAATCTCCAGAGGAGAAGGGCGTTCTTCACTGAGAACTGTGAATCTGTGGAATAGCCTGCCTGAGGAGCTGGTTTAAGCAGGAACTGTAGAGAGTTTCAAGAAAGGCTTAGATACCTACCTGGAACTAAAGAATTTTAATGCGTTTTGTAGCTATGTAAAAATTCTGGATCCTGGCTGGTGGAGGCTCTGGGGTCAGAGATAGGGTTTCCACTGGAGCAGATTGGTTCTTGCCTTGTGGGTTTCAGGGTGAGGCTGGGCTTAATGTCCTTGTCTCTCTCCCTTCACCCACATTTTCCCCACCCTTGGTTGAACTTGATGGACACATGTCTTTTTTCAACCGTACTAACTATGTAACTATGTAACAATTATAAATTATATATATTTATTTTTCATTTTTTCGTGAGAAATAAGTATTTGATCCTTCTCGCATACGAGATTTAATACTTGGTGGCAAAACTCTTGTTGGCAAGCACAGCAGTCAGACATTTTTTGTACTTGATGATCATCTGCAGATCATCTCTAAATCATTAAGATTTTGAGGCTGTTGCTTGGCAACTTGGAGCTTCAACTCCCTCCATAAGTTTTCTATGGGATTAAGGTCTGAAGGCTGGCTAGGCCACTCTATGACCTTAATGTGCTTCTTTTTTACGCCACTCCTTTGTTGCCTTGGCTGTATGTTGTCAGAGATCACGCCGCGGTCCCCTGCCATGGACCGCCAGCGTGTCGTGCCTTCCTGGTACTTGCCTGTCCTGTCCTGTTGCTTCCTGTGGTCCTGTGTGCGCACTGTGCCTCCTAGGGCGCGCGTGGGAGCTTCCCGCCCCTTTTTAGGTTACTTTTTCTCTGTCTACTTCTCTTGACCTATGACCCCTGGTTTAAGAGGAAGTTCCTCCCTTTGCTCTGGGTCAGTCCTTGTTTGTTGGGATTGCTGTTTGTTTGCAGTCTCACGCTGAGTCCATCTCTGAGCTCCTGCCAGTGTCTCTGAACTTAACCCCTGAGATGCTGGTCAGTTCCTGTAGTCATCAGAGCTCCTGACCATATGTCTGTCGTCTCCTGCTGTCCTTTTCTGCTGTTATCTTGCCGTGATCCCCTCCTGTATCTGCTGTCATGTTCCTGATTTATCCTGCTGTGATCCCCATCTGTACCTGCTGTTCCTGCTGTGTTCCCTTTCCTTTCCTTCGTGCCCGTGGCTTGCGGTGACCAAGTGGATCACCCCAGATGTCACGGTCGGGCTCCAACATATGCTGTAGTGCGCCGAGCCGTACATTTTGGTGCTTGGGATCCCGCCTTGGTGCCCTCGCCTACGTTTATCTGCTGTTACCTGTTGTCATTCTGTCTCTGTCTGTCCCGCGGGTATGGTTCGCCCAGAATGTCTGTTGTCCACTGACTCTGGTTGCCGAGTTTTGTCTGTCCGCTGGTCATGGTTGCCCAGAGTGTCTGTCTGTCCGCTGGCTCAGGTTCGCCGGTGTCTGTCTGTCCCTGGCTAATTTTCGCCCAGAGTGTCTGCGTTGCTGGTATGGTTCCCCCGAGGTCGTCTGCCCGCTGGCTCATGGTGCCCAGAGTGTCGTTGTCTGTCGCTGGCTCAGGGTTCGCCCAGAGTATTGCGTCCGCTGGTCATGGTTCGCCGAGTGTCTGTCTGTCCGTGGCTCTGGTTCGCCCGAGGTCAGTATCCTTACGCTGGCATGGTTCCCCAGGCGTAGTACCCCTGTCCCTGGTCTGGTTCTTCCAGGCGTCAGTATCCCTGTCCGTGGTAGGTTCGCCCAGAGTGTTGTCTGTCGTGGCTTGGGTTGCCCGAGTGTTGTTTTTGTGGTCTGGTTCGCCAGAAGTCTGCGCCCCGCTGGCTTTGGTTCGCCGGGGGTGTCTGTCTGTCCGCTGGCATGGTTCCCCCAGAGTGTTGTCTGTTCGGGCTGTTGTTCGCCCGAGTGTCAGTACCCCTGTCCGTTGCCAGTATGGTCCCCCCGAGTGTTTTTGCCTAGCTCAAGGTCCAGCCCGAGTGCCCATTGCCTAGCTCATGGTCCAGAATAGAGCGCCCGTTGCCTAGCTAATTGGGCCCCCAGCCCGGGGCCCCGTTGCCTGCCAGGGGCCAGCCCAGGGTCGGGGCCCCTGCTTAGGGAGCACAGAGGTCCGTTGCCTAGTCATTGTCCACCCCAGGCATCCTTGCGTAGCTCATGGTCCCCCCAGAGCGTCCGTTGCTGTCATGGTGACCCAAAAGAGGCCCTTTTTGCCTGTAGGGTCCACCCCGGTGTTGTTCCCCTAGTTCATGGTCCAGCCGAGCGCCCGTTGCCTATTTTATGGTCCCCCCAGAGGTCCGTACCTTTTGTTGCTTTCCCCCCCCCGGTCCCCACCTTTCTTGCCGGGTGCCCCATTTGTTTCCTCCATCCCCCCCCCCTTCTTATCTAGGCGTTCCCTATATGGTAATACGCCTGTACTTGGTTTGGTTGCCCTGTAGAAGTTGCGGGCCCCTGCCTATGGGGAAGCTATTTTTGTGATTTTGGAGGGGGGGGGGGGCTTTTGGGGGGGGGGGGAGGTTTACTGTCACGGATCCGCCGCGGTCCCTGCCATGGACCCCCAGGTGTCGTGCCTTCCTGGTACTTCCCTGCCCTGTTGCTTCCTGGGCCCCTGTGTGGCACTGTGCCCCCTGGGTGCGGCGCAGTTTTGCCCTTTTAGGTTATTGTCTCTGTCTATTTCCCTCTTGACTTGACCCCTGGCTTTAGGGGGAAAATTTCCTTTGCTCTGGGTCGTCCATTGTTTGTTGCATTGCTGTTTGTTGCAGTTCATGCTGAGTTTTACTTGGCTCTGCCGTGTTTCGGGGACTTAAACCCCTGAGATGCTGGCCCATTTCCTGTAGTCATCAGGCCGCCATATGTCTTTTGTCCGCTGCCCTGTGTTGTGTATCTTGCGTGATCCCCGCCCTGTATCTGTGTCTGTTCCTGATGTATCCTCCGATCCCCCCATGTACCTGTGTATCCTGCTGTGTTACCTGTCCCTTTTCCCGCCTGGCCTGATTGGTGTAATAGTATCCCGCACCTAGTTCCGTCTACCACTGCCCGTGTTCCTGTCTTGCCCCTCGGCGTCACCCCAGTGCCAAGTCAGGGGTAGCGACCGGGGGTCCCCCAGCTAATCCCCTCCCCTTTGCGGTGGGCTCCGGTGAAGACCATGGGCCCCTTGACTCCCCTCCCTGGCGGTTCTCCCTATACCTCCGCCTGCGGTGACCCCAGTGGATGCCACACCCAGATGTCAGCGGGGGGGCTCCAGAGTTGCGTTTGTGCGCCGCACCGTTTTAAAATGTTTTGGGTCTTGTCTTGCTGGAAGACTCAGCCCCTGACCCTTTTTTAATGTCTTGGGGGAGAAGGGGATTTTATGGTATATACCCCATTCTTCTTCCATTGATCGGTGAAGTGTCCTATGCCCTTTGCAGGGAAAAAAAATTTAAAAGTTTCCCCTCCAAGCTTGGACAGTGGGACGGTGTTCTTTGGGTCAAGGAGAATTTTTCTTCTCCAAACCGGCGAGTTGGTTTAGCCAAAGAGCTAATTTTTGTCTCAAGTGAACACGCATTTTTCCCAATCATACGAATCCCAGGTGTTCATTGGTAAACTTCAGATGGGCCTGCACATGTATAATGTATTGCCAATGGTTTTCTTGGTGACTGTGGTCCCAGCTGCCTTGAGATCATTAACAAGTTCCCTTCGTGTAGTTTTAGGCTTCCTCATGATCAAGGATACCCCACGAGGTGAGATTTTGCATGGTGCCGCAGATTGATGCTGATTGACAGTCATTTTGTATTTCTTCCATTTTCTTACTATTGTACCAACAGTTGTCTCCTTCTCACACAGCGTCTTACTTATGGTTTTGTAGTCCATTCCAGCTTTGTACAGGTCTATGATCTTGTCCCTGACATCCTCAGAAAGCTCTTTGGTCTTGCCCTCGTTGTAGAGGTTAGAGTCTGACTGATTAATTGAGTCTGTGGACAGGAGTCTTTTATAAAGGTGACTATTTAAGACAGCTGTCTTTAATGCAGGTAACGAGTTGATTAGGAGCGTCTAACTGGTCTGTAGTAGCCAGTACTCTTAATAGTTGGCAGGGGATCACATACTTATTTCTCACTGCTAAATGCAAATACATTTATATAATTTATACAATGTGATTTTCTGGATTCTAATTTTGATATTCTATCTCTCAATGTTCAAATGAACCTACCTACACTTAAAATTATAGACTGTTCATGTCTTTGTCAGTGGGCAAACTTACAAAATCAGCAGGGGATCAAATAATTATTTCCTTCACTATGTGTGTGTGTGTATATATATATATATATATATAAAATATAATATAGATATGCTATATTATATATACTGTATAGCATATATACTAGTACATATAATATTGTGTAAGTATATACTGTATATTTTCTGTACCCTAACATGACTCTAGCCCTAAGCTAATCCTACCCTATGGGAAGAGACTATAAGGTGAGTGGCAGCACGGGGAGACCTCAGCAGGGGGAGACATTGCAGAAATGCACCCGAAATATGCCCCACAATTAGGGTAAAAGAATGTCACTAGTAAAATCAATGTCGTCGGAACAACGATGATGATTGTACAATCGTATTATAAAATCTTGCAAGACTAAAATTTCAAAGCGCAAAGCTTTCCTCCCTTTTGAGGAAAAAAAGTAAGTCTTATAGTCCGAAAAAATACGTTAGTTCACACTTATGTAATGTCTTTGACATGGTGATTTTTCCGTTAAAAAAAGTAAAAGACAGCTTAAAATCAACCCTGCTGTTAGAGATAGGCAGGCCCTCTTCTCATTAATACACAGGATTTATATATGTCTGGTGTACACTATGATTGTTCCTATTAGCCAAATGGCACTATATTGTAGTAACTAATAAGAGTGGACCTGTCTCTATACTATGCAGCTCTTACATAGGGCAGCACAAAATGACCACAGATACTTAAAGGGGATTTGCCAGGACGCAAGTTATTTTCCTTCCTTATCGCAAGGGAAAATGTCAACAAATCCGTGAGTCTGAAAGCTGCGGGCTGAGAGGGGGGGGGTGAGAAAGGGGTGGGGAAAAAGGGGGGGCTCCAATTAATAAAATAAAAAACGGGTACAACAGTGGTTTCCAAATACAGCAAGACAAAGGCTCACACTGCATTTGTACCCTGTGCCAAAAAGCTCATTCATTTTGCCTTATCAGATAAGAAGTGTTTCAGTAAGCGCTGCAGTCAGATCCTTGGTGTGTCTAGTAAACTTTCAGGTAATGGAGAATGGAAATTTTGGTTTGCTCCGGTCTTCACTTTTTGAATCCATATATTTGAAAATTTTAAATACCATTTTGGGGTTCCCACATCAACATTTCATGGTGGGAAAACCCCTTTAAGGGGAATTTATAAATCTCCTCTAGGTCCCATGATGTAGCCAAATTTTCTCCCCTTTCACAATGTAGTTTATGACTGGATGCCTAAGGCCTTAACTAGCATAAAAGACAAGATATTCACAACTAAGAAAATGATTGTCCACGTTTATTGCTACACGTGTTTTGATGTGAAACAATTATTGCTGTGTACATGAGCACATTTAGTTACAGTAACCAATTTTTACTATACATAGCTAAAATGAGTTTTACTAAGAACACAGCAAGATATTCGTGTTTAAATTTAAATACTATGCAAATTTTTCAAAGAAGACTTAAAAATCCTCATCGGAGTGTAAAAGGAAAATAATGTAAAAAATGTAGTTTGTTTCGTTTTTTTCGCAGTGGAAATTTTGGGTCATATAGGAAAGATTAGCCACAAAAAAATGATTGTGCCCCCTTGCCATCTATGATTCAGCTTAGCCTTCAGAAATTCTATGTATTTGCTTTGCGGGATGCCCTTGAACATTGCTGACTTAGACAGCTGCCGTTTTGTGTATATTTTAGGACCTTACAATGCAATGTCTATGACAGTGTGCTCAAATGAGAGAAACTGGCATCGTGTTAAGACTATTTTTCCCATTGCAAGCCAAGTTGTAGTTTCTTTAAAAGGATTAACTTCAATGTGTTAAATGATCTAAACAACTTTCACTTTAGTTTTAAGTTAAAGGACATAGGGTCTTTTACATATTATGCCCCTTTTCATAACAAATTTGTTTTTGCATATCAGCGAAAATCCAGTCATTTGTATTTTTGCCATTTAAAAAGCAAGATCAATTATATTCACAAGCATGTTAATAACACAGAACCAGTAAATTAAATCTCCCCAATGGTTAAATTTTCTTTAAGGGCATTTATTGTAGGGAGATAGTTAAATATAAAATAGGAGTGAGATGAACAAGGGTATTCCGCCTGATACGTGTCAGCCATGTTTTTTCCTCTGGCCATATTAAATTTTATACATTAATAGAGCAGGGTGTAAGTAGATTTTATGAACTTGGTGTATAAATAAATAACTCTGCATAACGTACTCACTTCTTTGCAGAGTACTGGAATGTCATTTGTTCAATAGATACTATGAATTGCATTTTTAAAATTGGTTATTCACTTTTGAAAAAAATTGTATTCCAATGTGGCTATGGTGGAAAATGAAAGAAAAAATAATTATACTTAAAGGAGTTTGTCTCATTACGAGCTTTCAGCCTGTCAGTGTCCCTGTAAGTTGAACTGAGGGGCGTGCTTCTTGGTCTGTCTGTTCTGCTCCCTCTCCCCCTCCCATCAGCACACAGGCAGCTACATAACTTCTATACAGGGGGGGGAGGGGGGTTTGCTCTCAGAGTTCACCCTGTGTGTGTCTGCCTAGGTCTGTTGCAGGAGAGGGCTGATCTATGAGTGTGAA
Source organism: Phyllomedusa bahiana (assembly GCA_025379985.1). Taxonomy (NCBI): domain Eukaryota; kingdom Metazoa; phylum Chordata; class Amphibia; order Anura; family Hylidae; genus Phyllomedusa; species Phyllomedusa bahiana. The sequence goes on from JAODAL010068555.1 coordinate 16,100, forward strand.
GTGGTGTGCTAATAGAGCAGAGAGGATGCAAGTGTTCCTATATCCCCTGCTTAGCTTACAAGTCTCCACATCTCCAGCAACAACAAGGGCAGTGTTACTATACTCAGGATGTGTCCCTAATACAGGAGAACATAAAGTATTCACATGCCCCCTGATCTGTATAGTATTAGTATAGTCACAGTTCCAAAGACATATCATGATTATAGTAACAGACAGGGTCACTGCTGTCACATCTATCTGTGTAGAGAGCAGGAGGAAGCAGGCACACACAGGGTTAATCCAGGACACAGACGCCAGAGTCCTCCTCCCCCTCCTTCCACTACAGAAGCATTCTGTGTGGGAGGGGCTCTCTGCTCAGACCTGTCTTCAAAGGTGATGAGTCATTCAGACCTGACAGCCAGTAAGATAAGGATCAACAGGTCAGCTGCTATAGAGATTTGAGAAGCTGATGTAGTAATACTAACAGGGCTAGCTCAAAATCAGTAGGACATTTGTAATGAACATATATTGCAAAGCTGCTTGTTTTTTAAAGATCTTTAAATTAAAACCCAATCATTGTAGCGAGACAACCCCTTTAAGTGCAGGTTCCCCACTGCTGCAGCTTCAGAGCTCTCTGGGAATCTCTTTCTCTTAACTTCTGCCTTCTTATCCA